>JAAEAF010014731.1:0-20828 GCA_011037195.1 Triatoma infestans | reverse complement strand
TTGTAAAAAAACAAATTTACAAAAGTGGAGCTGCTTAATTATATTAAGTTGCTAAAACACAGCATACTAATCAATCGTGAGACATTTGGAGACTAATAAAGACATTGATGTTATTAATGTTATGTACAATGTATTTATCCACGTTGAGATTTACATAAGTAATAATTAGAATTAAAACAAATCAATCCACTCATTGTGCATACTAGCTGTAAATATGGTTACAGACCTATTAGCTAGCGTGTCCAACAAAATTCCCTCAACCAGAGGAGTCAGTTTGGTCGGTTCAATACCGATTTCATCAAAAAATTGAGAAGTCCTTTTTGGGATTGCTCCTCTAAAGCCGAACCATAACCCTCAGACTTCAAAGTCCCTCTCTCCAAATCTCTCTCTCTCTATATTTCTCCCGGAAATATTTGATGCACTTCTCGTATATGTTTTTCTTTTCAGCTGCTACATTGGCTGCTTGATCTTTGTCATTGCTCTCATAGCGAACTGTTGGATCTATAATATAGGCTCGCTTACTATTCTCCTCGAAAGCAATTATGTCGGCGTATCGTGACGAGCCGTCGTCGTCTATTCCATATACCTCCTCAAAACAGGTGTACCGTTTTTCCTTTAACATAACCATGATGGCATGCTTCACCCTATGATGACGCCTTGTCACCAGAAACATGTTATGAGGACAGTTTCCCAGCACATGGGCTGGTGTTACGTTCTCTCTACCTCATCTGCGGCAGAGGGGTCCAACTTCTTCTGCTGACTGGCCGATAACTCCAGGAACACCATGAAGCAGAACGTAGTTAATGTTTAGCTTTAAATGATTAACCCATTCAGATCCCGACAAGGTTTGCTTATCGCAGATGAAACGATTATATCTAGGATTATCCTTAAAAAGGCAGACCTCAATTCCCTGCCATTTGCTTTTTGCCCAATCTTCAAGGGATTTTTCCCGTAGTTGCTGACGCAGCTTCTTAATATTGGGCATCTCCTGATGCATCTCCGTTTCGATGCACCAACGTCTTGCACATTCTCCCGCCTCGGCATCATAATTGAAGATCCGCCGAAATTGGGTGTCAGTGACTCTATCTAACTTCTGTGAAACAGACCAATGCTGGAGCGGGGCCACCCACTCACACTTCAAAAAGCCAAGGCCTCGATATCTAGGTGGTGCATACAACATAGATGTGGATGCATTAGCCGGCAGCCCAAGCATCGCCTTTACACTTCGTCTTATAACGACATCGATTCCCTTCATAAGAGATGTGCTGAGCTTGGTTAACGGAGCGGTCTGCAGTGGGCGTAAGTCAGCATGGGGAACAAGTATTGATTTAGAAAATTAAGCTTCTGATCCGGTTTGAGTAGGTTGGAGGAGGTCAGTTTATTTAAATTATTATTCATTTTCTGAATCGCTTCCTCATTGACAACCAGTTTTCCCATGAAAAAATTACCGTTTTCAAGAAAAAATCAATTTTTTATCTTTTTTTCACTTTTTCGCGATATGGAAAATGGTTCCAACATTTTTCTTTAAACTTTGTACTTAAACTTTTTTTTTTTTAAAAAAACAACTGCCCAGGAAAAATTTTTGATTGTGGTGTGTTCTGCAGAGCTGGAAACATCAGAGATATTTTCCATGATATCCTGCTTCGTTTTGTGGTCATCGACCGGTTTTGGGCTTCGCCCATCATCAGGATGCATTTGTCAAACAGTGTGGTAACATAGATCTACACAGAGCAAATTTAGTTTATACAATCTTATATAAAAGAATTTGTTGACCGTTGATGAATTAAGTTATGAAAAAATTTGGTGAGGATCGGTCAAAAAAAAAACATTCAATTATGCCGACGTTTCGACAGAGTTTCCTATCTTTATCAAGGCTTTAATATATAAACAATCGTGAAGATGTGGAATAAGAATTTAGAACATGCACATTTGTTACATCGCAGAAACATAAAAAGGAAAAAATAAACATTTTTACTTGTGTCTTGTTTTAAATCATCTACAGAAATGAAAGTGGACTATCTGTAGTCTCTTTCCTTTCTGTAGATGATTTAAAACAAGACACAAGTAAAAATTTAAAAACGGTACAAGGCAGTCGCTGCCTAACATATGAAGTTGCTAATCGTATCATGTCTGCCGGAATTGCTAAAAGCAGGTTTGGATTAAATCTTCTCTAGGTGCTTCTGGAGTTGTTGGCTTCTTAGTATAAATTTTTTCCTGTTTCCCGCTCCAGCTGTTACTGAACATCTCATTCATTTCTCTCCTCGCCACTAAGGCATAGTGCGCGGGTCAACCATCTTGTTGGAATCACATTCTTATTCTGACATTCAATGGCACACCCTCCAGCAACTGTTGCAACTCTTGGCGAATAAAATCAGCGTATTCTTACCCATGTAAAGTACCTGGCAGAAAGTATGGGCCAATAGTTTTGAGTCCAACCATTCCGCACCAAACATTAACACGCTGATGTTCAGTAACCGCTGGATCGGGAGACAGGGACCGGTAAGCTGGCCCTCCAGGTCGCCAGATTTACGCGTCTTGATTTTTTTCTTTGGCGATATCTCAAACAAAAAATTTTTATACCAAGGTATCGACAACTCGAGAACACTTCCACCAAGTCCTAGAGAAGACTGTTTAGCAATTCCGGCAGACATGATACGATTAGCAACTTCATATGTGGACAACGAGTGTGTTTGTGCCGTTTAAGCTGAAGGAGGTCATTTTGATAAATAAGAAATATTTTTTTATCGATTTTAGTAAATAAACTAGAAAATAGTTTTATTTTAATGATGTTTTACCTGATTTTTTAAGTCCCTTATGGTTTTAAAACAGCTTTTAAGTTTTATCATCATTTGAACTCTCTTATTTATTCGAAATTAATAAGAAAATCGGTTTTTAATTTTAGTTTATGAAACAAAGAAATAGGAAAAAAACGACGAAAATTTAATCTTTATGATTGAATACCTCGGCAACGATTTGAAATATTGAAGTGAAATTAACGGCATTTAACTTCATTTTTTTTTTAGTAGTTTTCAATACAGTAATAAAAAGTGGGGGGTAAAAAAAAATCACCCCCATGTAATAAAATCAAAAACATTAACACAATCATAAACTAGAGCGAAAATACTTCAACAAACGTTATGAAATGTATTTGGTGTGATGTGTTGTAGAGTAGTGGTAGTGTGTAGCACGAGCGGTTTAGTAAAGGGCTTGTAAGTATATATGTTTAAGAGAGAAGAGAAGTATTAGTAATAATCATGAGAGCACCACTGTTTTTGAAATAAATATATTCTCTAAGTGAATTTAAATGGTTTACAATATTCACAACTATATCTTAATAAATCAGATGTTTATCTAGAATAATGGCAAATCACTATCACTGGCACTGAGTTTAAGAGAGCGATTCCTGAAGCAAGTGTTCTGGCTTGAATGTCTACTGAAACTTAAGACAGACTGTTCTTGAAGGAATGTCTTCTCTTCATAGTTCAAATCCTTTCAAATAATCCTGGTATGTTTGGAGGGAGTTTAATTGTTTTACCCTAACTGTTTCTTGCCCTTTGTCTCTTGGTTTGCATTGACCTAGATTGTAATACCTGGCTGTATCCCCATCACTAAAATACACTATTTGAACTAGCTAATTTTCACAAAATTATTTTACTAAACTATTATTTTTCCATTTCGTTCTTCCACTACATTTATGTTCACTTTTTAGATATCTTGCTTCGTTTAAGAGTTATTTCAAAAGTGGCCCGTTTAAATGGGACAACCTTTATAGTTCTACCACCTCCATAATATTAATACACATTAGAAGCATTGATGGAATTCTAAATTTGAAAAAAAAATATCGGTTAACCGGGAAGTCCGATTTTACAGAATCGGTTTTTGACTTCTTTTTTTTGGAATTTTCTCGACAATGATAAGATTTTCTTTTAACTTGGAAGACTTGCTGCATAAATAGAAACGTTATCACTTTTATTTGAAACATTTTACTGAAAAAAATAAATTTTAGAGAGGAATTATCTAATACTGATTATATGCAATAAAGCGTTGTTGGTATTGACATATAACGCTCCACATAAGATCGCTTAGGTATACAAGTAAAATCCCCGCCACCATTTTTTCCCCGTCCAGACGCTAAAAAACCATTTTTTACGTACTCATGGGACTTAAACAAATGTATTTCTAATGAAAATCAATTCCGCAAATTTGACATAATTGTAATTTTCCTCCTTTTAGCACTAAAAGTCAGTAAAAAAAAAATAATCAAGTCAAATAAGCGTGAAATTTTACAGGTCCAGATCATGATTAATTATTGTTCTTATAAATTGCTCTTAAACCTTTTATCTTTAAATCTTCATTATAACAACAAAAGCTAATGAACCGTCTAATACAAAATCTAGAGATGAAGAAAAAAATAAATGAATAGTAGAGAGAAAAAAAAATCAAGTTTGTGTAGGACAAAGGGTATGAGTGAATCCACCGGTTGGTGGCCAGAAAGCGCCTTGACATTGACGACTCAGCCTTTCGTCATTTTCTCGAGTGGGAGGAGTGCACTACTACCCATCAGTTCCTTAATTAACCAGTGCACACCCTGCCTATCAAATAGTTACACCGCTCAACTAACACATCTTAAGGCCTGCTTCTTTTCATTTCTTTCTTCAAAACATGATGTCACACTATTTTTTTTTTAATAATATTGAATAAAACCTGAGTAATTTGAACTTAAAAGCTACAAATTCCTCAGAACTGTCTAAAATCAATTTTAGTCGAAAAAATATTAAAAATGAAAATAATATTTGAGGTTAACATTCTAAGTTTAAAGGAAATAATTATAGTTATTTTTCAAGAAAATTGATAAAAATACATAAACTAATTTTATAAAGTAGCTACTGTGGTTAACAGATGATCTTCAAATTTGGAATTCCAACAATGGTTCTGAAGTATATCAATATTATATCGGAAGTATTCTATCGCTACTATTCTCTTAGAAACTTCATTCAGAATTTGGGGGGAAGAATGTTTCAAATAAAAGGGATAGAGACTTGTGTGTGTGTGTATGTGTATGTATACGACGTTACTACAGAAGAAGTACGCATGCGTCAAACGCCAGCGACCGACAGTTGTTTAGCGTGAAGCCTTCTCTTTCAAATGCAGTACCTCTCGCTTCTGTAAACAAATCCGTATAGCCGTAGCCTTCGTTCGCATTAGAGTTGTTTTTTTTGTTTCGCCCGGAAAAATGGTAAATATTACAATACAGAAACGAATTGTTGTGTAATTTCACGTGAAACTTGGAAAAAACCGCTACTGAAACTTATAATTTATTAAAAGAATTGTATGGGGCCATGAATGTTTATCGCGTGCACGTGTCTTTGAGTGGTTTAAGCGTTTTCAAGATGGCCGAAAAGACATTGAAGATGATTCACACCCGGGTCCGCCCTTCCACGTCAAAAAATGGATGACAATATCGAAACAATCTGGTAATCTGGTTCAATCTGACCGTCGGTTAAGTATTCATGCGATTGCTGAAACTGTAGGAATTGACAAAGAATGTGTGTACGGCAAATTTTTACGTAACAATTTTAATATGAAAAAAGTCTGTTGTGCCAAAATGGTGCCTAAAATTCTCACATTTGAACAACACAAGAAACTCGCAAGAATCTTTGTATTGACACTTTAAATGCCTTTGAAAATTACCTAAACTTATTGGAAAGGATAATGATAACATGTGACGAATCGTGTTTTTTTTTTTTTTTACTTATGATCCCGAAATGAAGCGCCAATCCATGAAGCACTGGAAGAGCCCAACTTCACCGAGAGCCAAAAAAGTAGTCGAATGAGCAAATCATAGTATACGTAGAAGCATACGAAGTTTAAAGGAAATCGTTGGAGCCTTTTTCCAAAAAAATACTGATCAACTGAAGAAAAAAAATACGATCGTCCCACTTCCTGTTAAAGAAATTTGGCCAAAACCAAAATTGCAAAAAAATAAGTGAAAAATCTATTAAGTAAAGTGATATTTTCGATTGAGTAATTTTGACAGATAACTAATTGTCTGATATCCCATAGTGATACCTAAAACGGAATATTAAGTTTGCATTTTCTGACGTTTTCATGAGACTTCAAAACGTGTATTTCCGGTGAGAACTCTATATAGAAAATTTGATACAAGTAATAAAAGAAAGTAAAAAGGGAATATCCTTTCATAATTTTAATCAAACGTGTGTCATTTCCAAACATGATAGCTTTTAATGAAGATAACAATTCGGTGAAATGATAAAGTCCAGATACCCTAATACTGGGATATCTAAACTGCACGTTTAGTACATACGTCATGATAATGCATGTTATTCAATTCAATTTTAGATGAAGGTAAATAAATACGTTCTCTGCACGTGCATCATAACATAACTGGGTATTGATTCCTAACAAGTTTCTTACCTACACATTTATAGACATGTACATATTTAGAATATTAAATTTGAATTGTCTTTTTTTTGCATTCTAATTTATATTAAATAAGCATTCATCATGAATTGGCTCCTGCGTAGATTTCCATCTATTTAATATCCTTTAATACTTTATGGACTGCGTAAAATTTCTTTTGTCCCACTCAGTATAAACGGCCAAATGGCAGACTAACATCTTGCATTTTTGCATAATTTCATTAGCCTTCTTTTTCAACACTGCAATGAAATTGCTGAGTTTTTTTCTTTATTGTTCAGATTAATGAAATAAAACAGTAAATATTATGTTAAAAATAACTTGACTGTTTGCATTTTGTTGATAAAAAAAGTTTTATTTCACAACCTGATAATTTATAAAATAACTACGAAAGGAAAATTAGTAAAAAAAAACGGCCGACTTGACGGTGTATAATGTCGGTATAAGCTAGGCCAATCAGAAATTTAGAATAATCATGGTGACACGATCCCCCCCCCCCCACATCGGTCAAAATTCAAATAAAATAATTTTGTTAGGGATAGATATGCTATCAGAAATGATGGTGTGAGTGTTAACTTCTAAAAAAATCCAATAAATATCACTGAAACAGATAATATAGTCCAATTAGTTATTGTTGAATATGTGGATGGATCCGCAATGCTGGTGAAATGGGATTTTTCAGGGGTTTAATATTAATAACTGAATGCTATTACTACTATTATAATTAATATATGTACACTTATGATTGTAAGGACTTGACTTAAGAGATTTAGAGACAGGGAGAGAAACTCAATGAGGAAACTGAGAGAGATAGGCAAGTGGCTGGTTGTAGACTGGATATTTGTGGTTGGCTGATCGCACGGAAGGTACCTTCGCTCTTGAACAAGGTGATAGAATGGGCCTCCACTGCCCCTTTTTCCTTCAATTTAGACCCCTATGGTATGGGAAGTAGGACGGTGCTTCATCCCCAACCCTAGGTTGGCTTCGTTTCCTTTTATACTACCTTGGCGTTCCTTGCGACAGCAGGGAACTAATTTGACTTGTTATATGCCATCACACTGGATAACATCTGATATTTTATCTGTCGTAGCTGCATACTCGTATTTCTTATATTCCTGACAGGTTTCGGATTTTCATCCATCATCAGAGCAAATTCACCAAGTTCAACGTAATATTTCTGTTACATTCACACTTGTTAGTTTGTTGGTTGTATATATTAGTTATTGTTATTTCCTAATTAGTTATTATTTAACTTAAATGAAAGCTTTGTTTTGTTAATTCATTAGTTATCACATAAACATTACATTTGCCTCGTGTAGTCATCAAAATGTTAACATGCATATAATTTTTTAGTTACTTACTTACTCCCTGGCTCTACAGGTCTTGTCTCACCATTTCTCTCTGTCCTGCGCCTCATTCTTCCAATTGCGGATACCTAGCTTCTTCGCATCCTTCTCTACCTCATCTTGCCATCTGCTTCTTGGTCTTCCCTTTTTCCTCTTGCCACTGAAATGTCTTCTAGCATTCTTTTCTGTAGCCTATCACCTCCCATTCTGGCTATATGGCCTGCCCATCTAAGCCTACTTGCTTTTATACAATTTATAACATTTTCGTTTTTTAAAAACCGCTCAATCTCCGCATTGCTTCTTATTCTCCATAGACCATCCACTTTTTTTGCGCCGTAAATTCTTCTAATAACTTTTCTTTCAAACACCTTCAACTTGTGACAATCGTCTTTTGACAAGGTCTAAGTTTCAGCACCATAAGTAACTACTGGAGACTTATATATCTTTAATTTGGTTGTTTTAGTTAACAACTTGGATTTGAGGAGTTTAAAATTAGCAAAGTAGGCTCCATTTCCAGCCATAATCCTGTTCTCAATTTCACGACTTATCGCATTTCTATTATTTAGAGAAGAACCTAGATATACGAAGCTCGGCACAGTTTCGAAGGTGAAGTTTAGGATCTACATGCTGTTTAAGGATCTTCTATTTTCTGATGCTGACATTTTTAGGCATTTTGTCTTTGCTTCATTAATAATAAGACCAACCTTAGAGTTACCTCTGACAATGATTTCAAATGCTTCTTTCAGCGCTGCATCACTTCTGGTGACAAGAACCAAATCATCCGCATAGGCGCAAAGTTGCCAAGTTTTATTGATGATTGTTCCATTTTTGGTTGCATCTTTAACCACATCATGTAATGCAACATTGAACAAAGTCGCTGACAAGGCATCCCCTTGCCGCACGCCAGAACGCTTTGCCTACTTTATTTCCAATCATAACTTTCTAGGAAGCTCCATCCATGGTCATACGAATTAGGTTTAATAATTTCTGAGGAATTCCATTCTTCTGTAAGATTCTCAACAGGACAGACCTCTTAATACTGTCGAATGCCTGCTTATAATCAATAAATAAAATGTGGAGGTCAATACCGTATTCATATGCTTTTTCCATCGCTTGTCGGAGCACAAAGATTTGGTCTATAGTACCTCTGCCCACCATTTTTTAGTTGGCCAAATTAAAAATTAAATATAGGCTGAAGATAACATTTTAGTATTGAAGCCGTCTATATGAGATAGCAATATAAAATGATAAAAATACTGAATGGGTTAGTACAAAATTATTGCACCCATAGAATAACGATACTTGAAATTTCAGAAAATGGGGTGGTCCGTGTCATTAATTTAAAATGGCTGCTTGGCCACTGTTTCAGTGTAGATAACATCTATTGCAAATTCAAAAATCTGGCGTGATACACTCACACCAATTTTCCATATTCCAATAATATAATTTAATAATATTTTTAATTTTATACTTGCAATATTTAGAAACGTTTAGATGGGCTGTCCATAGGAAAAAGGTGTTAATATAACGGAATGGACACTGTGCTCTCTACCTTAAGTTCATGTAGCATCAGTTTAAATTTAAACATAACTTAGACGCTCCCAAAACCTCTTTAAATTCAATTGTTTGGTAAAATGTGTATAATAAAACTGATACGATTTTATCTGTACAGTGAGCAATTTAACTTTAAAGAAAATCGTTTTAGCCGTTTTCGAGAATACTCTAGAAAATACCGAAAAACCTATTCTGTAAAGTGGCACTTGGTTAATTGATTACCCTTAAATTTGGGATTCCATCTATGCTTCTAATGTGCATTAATACTATGTAGCTTTGGATGATAGAATTGTATATACAAACAACTATGATAGCACTTTAGAGAAAATCATAACCCCACCACTCCTCCAAAAGTACCCTTAAATGAGTTTTCCCAGAAAAATGTTACAAATAAAAGTTGTAGATCTTTGTATGTTTAGTTTATATACATAGTTTCAAGAAAATCGTCGGATCCATTTTTGAGAAAATCGCGAAAAAATGAAAAAATCATTTAGTAAAGTTGTAAAGTAAACGCACTTCCGGTTATCCGATTTTTTCAAACTCGGAATTTCAACAACATATTCAATTCTAATTAACATTATTTAGATGATAGAATTGTCTAATAAACTGAAATAGCACTTTAGATGAAAACTAACCCCACCACTCCCCCATAACTGCCCTTAAATAAATTTTCCCAGAGAAAAGTTTCAAATAAAAGTTGTAGCTCATTGTATATGTAGTTAATATACCAAGTTTGAAGAAAATCGTCGAAGCCGTTTTTGAGAAAATTGCAACAAAGTAAAAAAAAACAACTAGTAAAGTGGTACTTCCGGTTGACGAATTTTGACAGATGACCCACTCTCATATGCCATGGTGATACAAATGGAATATCAAGTTTTAACTTTCTACGGTTTTTCATTTTTGAGGTATGCTGTTCATATACACACACAACATACAGACCATTTGATGAAAAACACTTTTTTTGGACTCAGGGGACCTCAAAACGGATATTTCCGGTGAAAACTCGATATAGAAAATTTGACACGATTACAATACTTCCTCTTACTCGGAGTAAGAGATAGTAAAAAAAAAACTAGTAGGGAGATGGGTCAAGTAAATAAATAAATTGTTAGAATCATTTAATACACCACATTAAAGCTATGGACCATTTATCTCTTTACTTATTGAGTGAGCCACGTAATACAACACCTGAGAACCATTAAACACGGTAATGTGAACATTTGATGTTTGAAAAAAAAATTGTTGAATTGTTGAAAGTTGATAAATGCAGTAGGAAATATCGAATTATCACACCAGATTTTTTTTTTTTTTTTAGCTCATACGCAACTTATACATAATATAGGTAATTTATTTAAACATCCATTAAACAGTACTTCAACTTTATTTAAGCAGTTTGCTATTTAATTTCAATGAGCTGTAAATAACCACAGATTTACATAACGTTTAATACTGCCTATTAAAATATATAAATTTATTAGCCTAGTCTAGATTAGTCTCTAATATTTAATTAAGAACTTTGTCTTGTTGGCAATAAACAGCTGAAAGGTGACTTGTGTTTAAATTAGTAATCTAGCATCTATTTTATAACTGGCCTTATATTAAAAACTGTTTTTTATTTTAATGTATTGTTTTAATTAAAATATTATTGTATTATTTCCATTTTAATTATAATAGAACAGGTAATTTATTTGTAATTTAAACAAGCACCAAGATTAATGGTGATCATTTGTTCAATTTAAAATAAATCTACTCAATTGATAACGGTCGAAGTGGCTAAATATAAGTTGGAGACGGTATAATATCATCAATCACGCTGTTAAGAACTATTGTGCAACTATTATTATCTAATGCAACAAAGTTTATGGATAGTTTATACAAGTAAATAAGGTTATTGCCAATAATTCGGTATAACATTCGATGTACATTTATCTAGATTTTAATTTAATAAATAATTATAAAGTTATAGATTTAAATTTTGCTGGCCGGTATTAGATTGCACTACTGTGCCCGCGTAGATCATTCGCTAAAATCATTTTTTTACTTTCTTATTAAAGTAAATATCGCAATGTTTGTCCTAATGTGAACTAATTAGGCCCTTCAAAAGTGTTTATACAGCTTGTATGTCGCTCTCGACTATAAAATTCGAATGAGGTCTTAAATACAGAATTATGCGAGACTTGTTTCAACATTTTTTTTAAATGAAGTTATTTTTGTGTCCTCACGCTTTTTTAGTCTAAAGGTCTGAAATGTTTTTGGTGTGTTGAGTTGTTTTATGTTTGTAGTAGTTTGTGTGGCTTGAGCGGTTTTGTAAAAGGGCTTGTAAGTATATGTGTTTAAGAGAGAAGTAATAAGAAAACACTGGTAAATTAAATTAAATATATTATCTTTAACGATATTTAAATATTTTACAATATCACAACTATTATGCTTAATGGATCATTTGTTAATCTAGAATAGATGGCGATTTTTTCTAGTTAATCTAGAATAAATCGCCAGGCACCAGAAAATATTGCTCAGAGTTCAGCGGCGTGGAGCCCTAAGGATTACCAGTGCGTACCGAACGGTCTCAGGGGTAGCGGCTATAGTAATTGCAGGAGTTGTGCCGATAGACTTGATGGCAAGAGCAAGGCAGATTAGGTATATTTACCAGCGAGACCTGGAAGGCTCCGAGGCCAAGAAGCAGGCTGCTGTTTGGCTCAATGAAGCATGGAGGACGCGATGGAGAGATGAAAACCGTGGCAGATGGACCGCCAGAATCATTCCTGATCCTGTCATCTGGGCCTCAAGGAAGCATGGCGAAGTAGATTTTTATTTGACCCAGCTCCTCTCTGGACATGGGTATTTTGCTGCCTATCTCCAACGTATAGGCAAAAGGAACTCCGGAGCTTGCATATACGGTGATTCAACAACCGATGATGCTTTCCATACTTTTTTTGAATGCGTTAAATGGAGAGAAAGCAGAGCAAACCTCCACGAGACCGTTGGACAGCTCTCCCCAGATAATTTATCAGAGAAGATGCTAATGGAGGTTTATAATTGGAACCATATCTCGAATATGGTACACACAATTTTAACAAAGAAAAGAAGAGATTTGGAAAGGATGGTGTAGGCAGGTAGATGAGAACAAGTTATGGGGCGTCCACCCGAAGTAATGCCGTGAGGCGGTTCCGGGTCGGATACTACGCCCGTTTGGATGAGGGTTTTTTTTTAGTGGGGGCAGGCCCCACACACCCGACGCAGTCGGAAGGTGCGCAGGCATTTTTTCCTCCTCTCAAAAAAAAAAAAAAAAAAAAATCTGAATAATTGTAATCTTCTATCACAGGCACGGAGTTTGAGAGAGCGATTCTTGAAGCAAGTATTCTGGCTTTGAAAGCAGAATGCAGATTGTCTTGAAGGACATGCCCTTTCTAACGGGGGATTTTCTCTTACTAAACAGTTGGCCAAGTGGCATTGTTATTTTCCTAAAGGATTCCTGTGCTTTTGTCTCTTTAATAGCAATGACCTTAAATTATAGTACCTGACACTTTTCACTGCACTAAGATACATTTAAAATATTAACAAAAAATTCTATTTTTCAAACTATAAAATATTCTAAACTATTTTTCAAAACTATTATTTTCTTTCATTTCTTTATTCAACTACAATCGTTATACTATATGGAGGATATGAATACATAACGCCTTTATCGATGCCCAGCATTAACAACTATCGTATAAAATTCCAACAGGCAACAACATCATATAACTATTTCGAATTTATATTGGGTTGCAGAAGTCATATGAAATCATTGTCAATGACGTAGGCTTTATCAAAAAAAAAGTTTCCCACAGGTCGGCAATATAACATCGGCAACTAACTGTATTTAGTTCGCGGGGGGCAATTATTAATTTAATAACCTATATATATGTATGGGTTTGTTTGCTTGTAAATTGCTTTTAACTTCTTCCACTGTATATGTTCATTTTTGATGAAATAAAACCTGAATAAGGTTGCTCGTTATTTCCTAAACTTTTTTTGTTTAGTTAACTGAATTTACTCCCCAAGATAATCAAAACGGGGTGAAACCAGAAACCATTAAACATTTTCCTTTGGTGTTTACTGGTTTACAAGAAATTATATAATAATAAGCCATTAATTATTTCAATAAAATATACTTTTCAGTATTTTATTTTTTCCAATACTTTACACTATCAGAAACAAATCTGCTTTATGGCATAGTATTTTTACCGTTAGAGCGCCGTTTTTATGTAGTATATTTTTGTGGAGGTATGTGAGTTAGAGAACTGAACTACATTTACGTTTCACTTGTATATTAATTGAAGCGTAAGGCTTAATAGAACGGAGCTGCCTTGACAGACTAGACTGATTGGTGGAGTGTTGCCTTCTTGAAGCTTAAACATACTTTGTCTCTCAGTATAAAACTATGGTTTACTTTTATTGTGGTCCAAACTAACTCAATTCCTCTTTTTTTGGCTTTGCTATAAGTAAGTAGGCGCGTCTTCACTTGCCTAGAAAGTTGAGGTAGTTTGGTAGGAGCCTCCTGTGACGTTTTAGTCTCTGATCCATCACATTTTGCAACTCAAAAGTTCAATATTAAATATAGGGTTGGTGCAAAAATAATGCAGGTTTTTGAACTTTCATCTTTTGTTTACTTCTGCTTGCCAAGTAAACAAAGATAATCCTCCAGTCTAGGTAATGGATTATAAACAATGTTTATTAATGTTGTTTTTCCTCAAATATCAGTTTAGTTTGTGTTCCATTTTGTATGAGTTAAGACCTCCGATATTCACCATGTCAAAACAAGATTTTCGTCAAATTTATTTTTACGAGTTCAAACTTGGTCGAAGTGCGGCTCAAACTGCGCGTAACATCAATGTTGTTTGGGGTGAAGGAAGCATCAGTGAATGTACAGTGCAGCGATGGTTCCAAAAATTTCGTGTTGGAGATTTTGATCTCGAAGACAAGGAAGGTCGCGGTAGGCCCTCTGTTGTTGATCACGACCATCTTAGGGCATTGGTGGAAGATAACCCTCGCAAAACCACTCGGGACTTTGCGAGAGAAGTTAGTGTTGACCACTCAACAGTCGTTCGCCATCTCGAACAAATTGGTAAAGTTAAAAAGCTCGACACGTGGGTACCTCACGAATTGACCCAGAGCCAAAAACATCGGCGTTTTGAAATTTGCAATTCTCTTCTGTTGCGCTACCAAAATGAACCATTTCTTAATCGAATCGTGACATGTGATGAAAAATGGATCCAATACGACAACAGGAGACGGTCAGGCCAGTGGCTGGACAAGGATGAAGCACCAAAACATTTCGCGAAACCAAGCCTGCACCCGAAAAAAGTAATGGTGACAGTGTGGTGGTCTACTGCAGGTGTTATTCATTACAGCTTCCTAAATACTGGCGAAACAATCACGGCTGAAACATATTGTCAAGAAATTGACAAAATGCATAGGAAATTGCAAAATCTTTGTCCAGCATTGGTGAATCGGAAAGGACCAATTCTTCTTCACGATAACGCCAGGCCACATATCGCAATGCCAACTCTCAGGAAACTTCAGGAATTGAAATATGAAACACTTCCGCACCCTCCATACTCCCCCGATCTCTCGCCGACGGACTTCCACTTATTTAGACATTTGGACAACTTCTTAAGAGGAAAAAATTTTAGGGACCGAAGTGAAACCGAAAATGCCTTCCGCGAGTTTATTGAGAGTTTAAATAAAGATTTTTTAGAAACTGGAATAAAAATGCTTCTGACACGTTGGCAACTATGTGTTGATAATGATGGAACATATTTTGAATAAATAATCTTAGTTTTATACAAATTATAATAATTTTTTTTTTTGGCATATAAAAACCTGCATTATTTTTGCACCAACCCAATAATAGAAATATATTCACATAAAATAAACTTGTTTCGGATACATAAGAACAGAATACGCAAATAGTAATGTAAAATTTGTATTACATTTCCTCTGGATTAATTTATAATAACTTATAATTAATGAAGTAAAAAATTAAATACCCTAATTATATTGATTTAATATTACTACGTTCTCTTACTCCGAGTAAGAGGAAGTATTGTAATCATGTCAAATTTTCGATATCGAGTTTTCACCGGAAATATTCATTTTGAGGTCCCCTGAGTCCAATAAAATGGTTTTGTGTATGTGTATGTGAACAGCACACCTCAATAACGAAAAATCGCAGAAAGTTGAAACTTGATATTCCGTTTAGTTATCACCATGGGATCTTATCTGTCAAAATTCCTCAACCGGAAGTACCACTTTACTAGTTTTTTTTTTTTTTTACTTTTTAGCGTTTATCTCAAAAATGGCTCCGACGATTTTCATCAAACTTGGAATATCAACTACACATACAACGAGCTACAACTTTTATCTGAAACATTTCTCTGGGAAAATCCATTTAAGGGCAGTTATGGGGGAGAGAGGCAGGGTTAGGTTTTCATCTAAAGTGCTATTTCAGTTTATTAGACAGTTCTGTCGTCTAAATAATATTAATTAGAATTGGATCTGTTGTTGAAATTCGAGTTTGAAAAAAAAAATCGGATAACCGGAAGTGCGTTTCACTTTACCACTTTACTAAATGATTTTTTTCACTTTTTCGTAATTTTCTCAAAAATGGTTCCGACGATTTTCTTGAAACTTTATATAAACTAAACATACAAAGATCTACAACTTTTATTTAAAACATTTCTCTGTGGAAATTCATTTAAGGGCACTTTTGGAGGAGAGGTGGGGTTATGTTTTTCTTTAAAGTGCTATCATAGTTGATTATACCATTCTATCATCCAAACAAAATTAATTAGAAACAATTAGATGGCCAAAATTACGAGTTTCAAGAAAATTAGTAAACCGGAAATGCGCTTTTATGGACAGTTTTTTCAGTTTTCGACGAATTTCATTAAATTTGGTACACAAATTACAAAATTTGTTAATTATAATTTT
Organism: Triatoma infestans; assembly: GCA_011037195.1. NCBI lineage: Eukaryota > Metazoa > Arthropoda > Insecta > Hemiptera > Reduviidae > Triatoma > Triatoma infestans. Next base: position 4,515 of record JAAEAF010014731.1, on the reverse strand, counting down.
GAGAACTGGAGTAAGAGAAAGTTGTTCGTGAGTGTTTGACACCAGATTTTTTTTTTTTGTTACATCATCAATTTCTTTTAAACGTAATAATTTTTCCTCTTTTTTTACATCTCTTACTGCTGCGTTTGTGTTCAGTTTTCGGAATTGAGTTTGTACACGGCAATGTTTCGAGGTCCTGACACTGGTGCGACAAAACAATGTTTTAGTGCGGTCTGGATATAGATATATATATATATTTCTATATATATATATGTGTGATGTGGCCTGTGTTGTGAACAAATATCTCAAAAATAAGGAACAAGTCGCAGGGAAATTTAAATTTGGGAATTCCGTTCAGCCTTCGCTAATGCCACGAATTTGATATGAAGGTTTCGAAAAGAATCCATCAACCAGGAAGGACGACTTTACTGAATTTCCTTTTTTCAAGTTTTTCGATTTTGTCGAAACGGTCCAAACGATTTTTTTAAACCGCGATTTGTTTTTTTGAAGGGGGGCCAATGCACCGCGACCCTTTTCGATCTTTTGTGCTATGCCCCCTGGGTGCCGCAGGCGATTGCCCACAGCACCCGAACAGATGTCCTTCTCTGAACATCCGTTCTACAAAACCTCCAACAGGTTGAGATCCCTGAGGAATCCCAATACCCTGACGGGCTCTAGAGAGGGTATATCCCCTTCCTCCACTTTGTAGCTACTCAGGTCCTGATCTTTTCTGAGTGGTAGCCTCGCAGTCTGTTAGGAGATGTAGTGGAGTTTCCTCCAGCTCCTCACAGAATCTGCATGAGCTGTCACTTTCCAAACCCAGCTTCACCAGGTGTCCTCTAAGTCGGCAATGCCACGTCAGGAAACCCGCAAGAATGCGGAGCTTGTTCTTGCTCAATCCGATGCATGCCTCCGGTCTCCGTTGGTTATAATTTCCCAAGCAGATCTTAGCCTGCCGCAAACTGGGGAGGGAGTACCAGAGTTGAGATCTCCTCGTGTCCTCCTCCTTTCTAAGTCCCTCCAACAGAAACTGGTAGCTGACTCGACAAAAAGGTTCCGGTCCTAGAAGCGGGGTCCTAGCGCCTAACTTGGCCTTCGTCATCTCATTCCCTTCAATGCCATCATGCCCCCGGCACCCACCACAGGGTAACTTTGTTCCTCCTCCTAGGTTATTAAGTTTACCTAGGCATTCCTAGACCATTTTAGAGCTGATAACCCAATGCACTCAATGCTCTAATGGCTGCTTGACTATCGGAAAGGATTACAATCTCCTGGTTCCTGAATCCCCTATCGAGGTTAAATTGTATACATCTTCCAAAGCGTATATCTCCACCTGGAAGATGCTGGGAAAATTACCCATGGGTTCCGAGTGCTTGAACCTTGCACCAACCACTACCGCCCCAGACCCCTCGACGGTCTTAGACCAATCAGTATACCATTTAATGGCATGTTCCTTAATGCCCAACAGAGCGGAATCCTCGCTCCACCCACTTTTGGTGCCCAAGTTCAAAGAAAAATTTTTAGTGAAGCTGTATTTCTTAATCATGCCATCTCTACGGAGGTGCCAGATAAGGGAGGATAAGGGAGGACCTTTGGGTGAGGATAGCCACTCCCTGACCCCCAGACCCCTTCTCCTCCTGCACCACCTCTAGAGATCCTAAGAAGAGCTCCCTTCGCTGCCCTTTTCACCACTAGGTGTAGAGGTGACAGATTGAGGATAATTCCACATATTTGTATAAAATTACCGGACATTGTGTTTCTATGACTTTACAGAATAGGTTTTTTTTTTAGTTTCTTGGAGTTTTCTCATAAACGATTACTCATAAACTTGAATTGCTCCCTACAGAGTTAAAAAATTATTTATTACTTTCACTTATGAATTACTTTTATTTGAAATATTTTTCTCAAATTAATCTTAGAATTTTTTTTTGGGGGGGGGCGCTCAGTTAGGTTTAAATTTAAACTGGCGGCGTTACAAGGTTCTTGAGATAGAAGGCACCTATAGTGTCCACTAAGTTCTGTATGTATAGCCCCTCCCACCTTTTCTTATGGCTAGCCCATCTAAACATTTGTAAACATTGTAATTGTAAAGACAATTTTTTTAATTAAATTGTATTAATTGGATGGAGTAAGCGAAAATTGTGTGAGTGTTTTCCCTTGATATTTTTTAAACTATTGAACATCTTTATTACGACTTTAATTCTCTAATGTTAATCCTGGCCCTCTTTAATTTTATGTCTAGCAACTATCATGGTCTATAATGAACTTTGTATACGGGATTATGGGAACGTTATGGCAGTACAGGGTAATAAAAGGTTTTGAAGAGTTGTAAAAGAGATTTACATAATTAGCTGCATTTAAATAGCGTTTTGATTTTTTTTCCATGTAGTTAACATTTATCTTAATGAATCACTCGTAATTGCTTATTTACCGTTGAAAGCTTATCGTACCAAAATGTAAATTTCAATCAGTATTAAAAACGTAGAATACATTTAGTGGGAAATACTCTCATGACCCTTATTGCAGTTCTCATTGTTTTAACTTCGACAAATTTTCTGAAACCTAAGACTTAATCTTCCAGCTATAAAAGGAAGAAATATGATTATGTCAAATTTTCGAAATTTTCGAAATTTCTAGGGAATATTCTGTATGTGTGTATGAGTGTGTGAACAAAATAGTTCAGTGTGCAGAACGAACAATGTGGAGAGCGTTTTTTTTTTCATGTACCATGCGTGAGTCACAGCCTTTCCAAAGTTAATCACTTATGGAGTAAAGTGAAATCAATTCAAGGGTGTTTTCGGGTAAGGGGAGGTGTTTTTTTTAATATAAGAAGCTTTAACATCTATGATCATTGTTACAGATAACACTATCCATCACCGGACAATAATAAGCTATAAAGACTCCTTGGAAGAGAAAATTGCCCCATCTCTACCAAGGTTCATTGCTTAATTAGCTTTCAAGGTATAACGACCCTGAAGAAGCTCATTGCAATATTGGCGAAATGTTGGTTTTTTAGCAAACCATTGACGCGGCCATGGAAACCTAAAAGATCAATTTTTTTTAAATATTTTATTCGCCATCAAAGCTAAATGAATTTCCCAAATAAATAATTATCAAACGCTTTAAAAACTTTTTGTTTCACTGCAATTTAAGTGTTTATTTCTTTCTATTAAAATTTTATTTAAAATAACTGGTTCTTTTAAACTGTGTAAGTATGAAAATATATTTAATTTCAGTCTTGCATATTAACTTATCAGATCTGTAGCGATTTTCATTTCAAACAGCCACGTTGTAAGTGGATTTATCTTATATGTTACAACAGTTTTCCACCTACTCTCCATCGCTCTCTAATCTTGTCCAAAGCTTCTATAACACTGCATATTCCAGGACCTATGTAGGCATTTCTTAAGGAGTCAACCATTAGTAATCTAATTAGAGGCACTGTATCTAATCAGAAAGACAGAGTTCACTGAGTAAAAGTCTTGTTCAATTATGTGTGTTTCTGGTGTGTATAAACACTAATTAAAACCTTAGTAAAATTAAAACAGTTTTTACATTCTCTTACTACTGTAAGAGAAAGTATTGTGATCGTGACAAATTTTCAAAGTAGAACTTTCACCGGAAATAGATTTTTCAATGTCCGCTGAATATGAAAAACAAGTTTTTAACGGATGGGTTCTGTATGTGTTCGTGAACGAAATATGTTAAAAAAACGGAAAAATAAAAACTCTTGTGCCATATATGTACTCAATTTTCACTTACTGACGTTATTAAAGTTCTGACAGGCGAATTTTCTTAAAACATAAATTTATACTAATTGTTGAGAATTTAGTGAACGATATTATAAATATTGTGAACTATCGATTTTTTTATTTTTTTCGATTAGAATTATCAAAATGGCGGAAACAGTTTTTTTTTCCTTTTTATTGTAGTAAGAGTTTAGGTTGACTTCTATTAAGGTTGTTTTTTGTGTGCGTATATTTTGATGAGAACAGTTTACTATTTATTTATAGTTTGTATGATAATAATTAAGTGTTGACCTTCTTTTTATTTGAATTTTTTTTGTCAAACATTTTTTTTCCTTTGAATGTCAGTTCCTTAATTTTTCATTTAACTTTAAATTATTCAACACTAATCTTAAATTCTTAACTTTGTACTAACTATGGAAGATTCTTCTCGACCGTTCTTATATGAAAGAAAAGGATTGTGTGATTCGGTCTTTTTTTAAAAAAAAAATAAGAAAATTTAAATTCTTGCCACATTTTTCAAGGCCTACAACATACAAATACAACAGGTTAAAATCAATATATCAGAAAAAATCTAAAGTCCTCAGACATTATCCTAGCACATAAAACAAGCAATACAATACACAAACTTTTCACTAAATTAAAAGACCGTACCCCCGACAGAACTACAATCAAATATTATTTATAAAATAAATTGCCAGCAATGTCCAGCCACTTATATTGGTCAAACGAAACAATATTTAAAGAACAGGTTTATACCAACACGACTATGACTGTAGAAAAAACAAAC
>JAAEAF010014730.1:0-47215 GCA_011037195.1 Triatoma infestans | reverse complement strand
AAACCTCAGCCTGGAAAACGGTGGGCCACTCACCAAGAGGCACCACCAAATGGTCTCCCTTCTCAAAATAGACGGCAGCCCAGACCTACCATCCATCCTGGAACCGTCCGTGCAGCATCCGGAGATCTTTCAGTAACTTTGTGTCTGACTGATTAATTTAAAATATGTATGATATATAATTATCTGCTTCCGTCACCCGCTTTAATGATTTTTTTTTTTCTATAACCTTATCATATTTGTGACAATTATTAAATTAAAAGTAGTGAGTGAAGTTATACTTTTAATCACAAGTGACTTTTCTCACAAGTGAAGAAAAGTAATATTATTCAACTCTAATTAGCACGACATCTAGCGGCAATACTCGAAAACAAGATCGTATTTCAAAACAAAACCCAAATTCCAACGGATATGAGTTTATAACAAACAGAGCAGGTTATAAAAAGAGGGAGTATTTGATTTGAATTAAAGTACATTCTCAGTAAGTGCACTTTTTTTATATTTTTTATATTCATATAAGATTAGGACGAATAAATACAAATGGTTGCAGAAAAAGATTGAATATTCACAACACGTGAGTAAAATATTTTTACACACTCTTTTAGTTGCCACAATCGCTGCGCTCATGTGATCAATATCTGAAGTCGAGTGTAAAAAATCCATTGCTTACTCTTTGATAAATAACTATTATAATGTTTGGTTTGAAAATGTTAATCCATATTTCGTGTTCACATTCTTTGCAGAAGGATAGTAGGTAACGCTTTCTTAGATTTTATTTGGAAATCAGTAAATTATTTTTGCAAGTAACAAATTGATGTTTAGGTATGAAGGCCGGAACTAAACGGCGAGGTAACCGCGGCCAGCTCTGCCCCCCCCCATACAAATCGCCGTCTAATAATCCTTGGCCCTTCACGGGCTGTTGCGCCATAGGTAAAATTAATGAAACAAATTTGATGTTAACTCTGAAAGGAACTTATTTTCAGGGCTGTTATTAAATAGCGGAAGGAAGTTCTATTTACTAGTAGCCAATCAATTTATCAATTGGGTTGAATGTGCTCGTATTAAAGTACTTTTACTAGTTAATCTAATTGTTGAAATGACCAAATTAATAATTGAGATTTTCTCCTTAAATGTACCTCACTTGAATTATAACATACTAGCTTGGCCAAAAGTATTAGGCACCTATGTAATTTCAATTAATTTCAAACAAGGCAATAAATTAACAAGCAGTAAGTTTTAAATTATATATTTTTAAATATTTTACATTAATTTCAGTATTTTGTTTGATCACCCTTTGCTCTTATTACGGCTTTCACGCGATTTGGCATACTTTGCACCAATCGGCAACAAATCTCAGGTGATATCTTCTCCCATTCCTCCTTAATAATTTTCACCAATTCATTTTTCGTTGAGCACTTATGTTTAAGCACTCTTTTTTTTAAGAATGCCCCACAAATGTTCAATTGGATTCAAGTCGTGGGACTGGCTGGCCATTGCAATACTTTTATTCCCCGATCTTGAAACCAGCGGCGAGAATTTGCTGCCGTATGGCACGGAGCATTATCTTGTTGGAACAAGACATTCTGTGGAGGACAGTTGTTAAATATTTTGTTAATTGATGGCTGTAATATCTGATCTAACATGGAGGTATACTTCTCACTGTTCATCCTACCCTCGCAAATAAACATTTTCCCAGTGCCTGCCGCACCCATACAACCCCATACCATTATACTACCTCCTCCAAATTTAACAGTAGGAACCACGCATTCTGCTTTGTACTGTTCTTCTACTCTGCGCCTTACGTATGTAGCTCCAGGCACAGGGAAAAGCTAGATAAAAAAAAAGTTGAAAATCAATATTTTTCTACATGAAATTTTTCTAACACTGATTATTAATTTTTCCTTTGTTTTTATTGTATTTTGCTCTATATTAAAAGTAGAATCTTACCCTCTATATTGGTTTCATCAGACCAAACAATCTTGGCAAAATCATCGAATACCCAGTCCTTCATACTTTTTGCCCAAAAGAGACGTTTTAATTTATGTTTGACAGACAACAGTGGCTTTTTTCTTGCCTTACACCCTTTCAAGCCTGCAGCTACTAATCTTCGCCTAACTGTTCAAGCCGAAATTTCAGCTCCAGCACATTCACTAAAGGAGCTAGCTAATTCAGAAGAAGTTTTTTTCCTGTCCTTAAGGGCTTCTCTTATCAAAATCCTGTCTTCACGACAGCCAGATTTCCTTGGGCGACCTGGTCTGTGTAAACTTTTTAATGAAGAAGTATTTTGGTATCTTCTAATGGTCGTTTACACTGCGCAACGAGATATTTTCATTTTTTTTGAAATTTGTATTTGCGAAAGTCCCTCCGATAATAATGCAATTATTTGACCCCTTTCAACTTCACTAAGTTCTCTTAATTTCCCCATTTTTAATAAATAAAATTGAAAAAATTAAAGCTAAACAACTAACAAGCCCGGTATCTTGAAAACCATACAATAACTACTGTACATTAGTTAGTTAACTGTACAATAGTTAGTTAGTACAATACTGCAATAACAATTAACTGCATTCATTAACAAATAAAAATTCGATGGAGATGGAATTTGATCTATTTAATCAACCTGACATTATTAATAATGACCTGAGGGACATTATTTGGTTTTGTAAACGTAATTTGTTTATAATAAACAAAAAAAAAATTATTCTAATTGTTTACACAACTAAACTTTTAATAAATAAACTTTTATTTAAAGGTGCATAATACTTTTGGCCAAGGTAGTATTATCACTAATTAGTAAACATTTCAGATGTCATTAATTTCAAGTAATATAAGCTTTTTCTATTGGTGTCTTTGTATTTTTGTGTTCTATTAAAATGTCCAAGGTTGTTAGGCTGTTACGATGATGTAAGAAGCCATGACTAACCGGGAAACTGTGATGATGCCTCGTATCCAGACCCACTGTACTGCTTTGTGCATATTAGATGAGGTTGCTCACTTTTTTGAATAACTTGTCTGTATGTATGTATATGGATGGGTGAACTGTTCTAAGCAAATACTGCTAATAACGTGTCATTTAATGACTTAATAAAGTTTTTTTTTTGTTTGTTTGTAATGAGTAATTCGTTGTTTAATTTATTATAACATTGAATGACTCATTGCTTGCCTTATAGAGCGCTTTTATGAGAATTTTTTTTTTTGTTAATAACTTTTTATTTGTCATTTACTACTGTAAGTATTTGTTGGAAATATGCCCTGGAGCCTTGAGTATGGATAAAGAAAACTCAAACCTTCTTTATTTTATATTTTTTATTTTAAATGTTTGCCACATACAAAAAACTTTCTACATATATATGATAATAATTGCAAATATGTTCAACAAAACAGCACACAAAACCATGGCCTTCTTTATTTTTTTCCAAAATTATCACCTATACTTTCAGTGTTCCCTAATATACTCCCACCTTTTCAATTTTAAATTTTGAAATTGAAAATTAAATTAACTTGGAAACATACAAAGTAACCTAAAGTCTAATCTAAAACAATTACAGACCAAAACGTCTAGGGACTGTCACCACTCTAATTCTGGTTCTCTTCTGTGTCCCAAAATTCTCTTTCGCTTTGTCTTGCCTTTTGCCTCCTGTTCCAGGTCTAGAAAGTTTATCCTTCATTGCGACCCCTTTCTCCTCAGATGACACCTGTAGTGGATAGAGTCTTTGATAAGGGCGTATGAAAACTCCCTCTGCCATTCTTACTTTTGCCACTCTTGATATCCCATCTCTTCCGGGATAAAGTTCCTCGATGATACCCAGTGGCCAATCCAACCGCTTCTTGTGGTCAGCTCCTATTAAAACCACATCTCCCAGCTTTAAGTCCCTACATTTGCCTCTCTTTCCTCTATGAACGAGGTATGCTAAATATTCCTTTCGAAACCTCTGTCTAATCGAGGACCTCAATTTTTGCAAATACTTCCAACGTTGTCTTAAACATTCTTCGTCTATTTTGTCTAGGTCTAGAACGTCACTAGTGGGAAGATTCTGAAGGAACATAGAGGGGTCAAAGGCCTCATTCCATCTGCCTCATCCGAAATGGAGGTGAGAGGTCTGGCGTTAATTATTGCTTCACAGTCGCAGATCAGCATATACAATTCTTCATGAGTCAATACTGCTTTTCCCAAGTTTCTTCTTAGCAATTCTTTCACCATTCTCACCAATCTCTCCCACCATCCACCCCACCATGACGCAGTGGGTGGATTGAACCTCCACTTTATTCTGTTAACGCTTGCAAACTTCATAAACTCCTCCCAATCCAGTGCTTTTAGGGCGTTATTCGCGCTAACAAAATTTGTCCCGTTATCCAAGTATATCGTGGTGACTCTTCCCCTTCTGGCGATAAATCGCCTTAACGCTGCGATGAAGGCTTCTGTAGACATCGACTGCACTACCTCCAAATGGAGCGCTCGGTACACAGCACATGTGAATAGAACTATCCAACATTTCTTGTTACCCTTTAAGTATAATGGCCCCGCGAAATCTACGCCGGTGGTCTCAAAAACCGAAGATGTGTGTGTCTATTCTTTGCTTTGATAGAGGAGCGGGGGGTGTGTCTGCTTGTTTCTGCCAGTATCTTTTACAAATTACGCATTTGGAAATAACTCTTTTAATAGTTCTTCTTGCCTTTGTGATCGAAAACCGTTCCCTTAGCTTCACCATCAAAACACTAACCCCTGCGTGAGCTAATGTTTTGTGGTACGACCAGATAAGAAGCTCCACGATAAAATGTTTAGATGGTAGCAATACGGGAGCTTTAAAATCTTCTGCCTCCTCTCCCATGACAAGCTTTGTTTTTACCTTACAGAGATCTTCATCTTTAAATGTTTCCATCTCTTTGGAGTTCATTATTCCTTCCTTTATACATTCTCTTTGAACTACTTGTAATCATTTCTTTTCTGCTTCGCGATATTCTTCAAAAGTCAATTCCGATTCCAGATTGTTGTCACGAGTAGGATCTCCTAATTTTCTATAGAAGCCCATAATCCATCCCATCTTGCGTACCGTCTTCGTATAGCAGGAAAAATATTTTCAACAATCACTAAAGCGTTCAGGTTCGCTCGAGACTGCAGATACAACAGTCCTCTTCCTTTCTCGATTTACTTCTTCTTTTTCCGCTTTTGTTTCTATGTATGGCCACAACTCATGGCTTTCTCTTAGCCTTGCGGGATCTTCCCACTACTTGCGCATGGCTAATTTTTTTGCATTACAACCTCTTCCTGCGAGGTCTGCGTTATACTTTCCAGGTATATGCTTCCAATCTTGACGATTGCTACCTTGCCGTATCTCCTTACACCTATTGTTGACGAAGATGTTCCATTCGCCCTCTGTTCTTATCCATCTCAGCACCACCGCTGAATCGGTCCAGAAATAGGTTTCTTCGATCATTATAGACTCCAGTACTGATAGCCTTAGCCTAGTGGCTATTATTGCGGCCATTAATTCAAGGCGTGGAATAGTCATTTTTCTCATTGGCGCAATCCTTGACTTTGCTTGTACCAAGCGGACCGTTACACTACCTTCTACTTCACATCTCATGAGCACACAGGCAGCATAGGCATCTTTGCTTGCATTATATTCTACGAGGTATCTGGCAACATCGTAGCCATTGTATTGACTTCAACCAAGCATCAAAAACTCTAGTGACATCCTGTGGTAAAACATCATCCCACTTGTATTTTCCTTTCAGGCAGCCTGTAACATCAGTTTAGGAATCAGAGTAACAGGTCACGATAACCCGATTGGGTCAAATATTTTTTGAGAGACAGATAAGAGGTTTCGTTTCGTCAATGGACCTGAAAAAAGTTCTACCTCATTAACTTCACAATATAACTCATCCATTCTTACATTCCACGAAAGGCCTAATATTGACTCAACCATATTATCCTCTTCCGGGGCTTCCTGTTCATTATTCTACACCCAACCTCGTAGGTTAAAACAAGCAGTTGATTTTAACTCTTTAGACTCTGCCACGAACTTCTTCAGCTCCTCCTGATTGTCCACACTCGTAATACAGTTGTCAACATAGAATGACTCCTTCAACTTTTTGGCTGTCTCTTTTAGGTGTTGGGGTGCCTGTTCTAAGTGATATTGTAGCAGCCAATAAAAATAGGCTACACGTAACTCCAAACACAACTCGAGTATGACGGAAGGCCTGTACCTTTGCTCTGCTATTGTTCTCCCACCAGAGGAATCTTGTAAAGTCTCGATCCTTGGCGTTCACACTAATTTGAAGAAATGCTTTCTCTATGTCAGCGTAACTCCGATGGAGTGCAATCTAAACTTAACCACCATTTGTGGGATCAACTCAATCATGTTTCGTCCTTTTTCCAAGCATTTATTGAGCGAATTTCCATTCTTGTCCTTGGCGGACGCATCAAAGACGGGTCTCACCTTCGTGGTTGTGCTCGCCTCTTTCAAAACCATATGGCAGTCTTTCTTTTCAGATGTTTCGCCTTTTATCTCCTCAATAACTCCTAACTTAAGCCATTCTTTCAACACCGACTCGTATCTTTCTACATTACCACTTTGCACCAATTTCCTCGTGAGGCCAAAAAGTCTTCGCTCAGCTACCTCTCGATTTGATAAAAGCAGAGGATGACCCGCTCTCCAAGGAAAGCGTATCTCATATCTTCCATCCTCTTTTCTCTGGATATTGTCCTTAAAATGGTTTATTACCTCTAATTCCGAGTCTTGTTTTGCTTTACTTTCATGGGGTCCTTGATTCCCAATACGTCTAAACGCCCTAATTCTGAAATGTCAAATTTACTAACTGAAAATAAATTTAATTGTGTGACTTTCCAAATTGTTCTGCCGTCCCATCACTGTTCAATCTAGCTTTGTTTCTACTGCGACCATATCATCGTCTAAAATTTCTATTCTTCCAGTTGTAATTCAACATCTATTCTTCCTAAAACATCTGCACCTAGCAATATCTATATTTCAGGAGCATCTCCACCGAAATCTGTTAAATGATTATTCTTTAGTTTCAACATATCAATATACCTTTGTGCAGTTAACCTCGGAACATAATTACAAATTCGGTCTTGATCTAATAGAGTCACTTCTATCCCAAAATCTCTTGAAATACTTGGCAAAGTTACCTTATAACTATTATAACCACCAAATAAGCTATGAACTACTGCTTCCTTTCCCAATCCCTTCAATCAGAGGCGTCAGCACTACTCTTATTGATATATGATGTTTTGGGATCTTGTGTATAGCAATACTCTTCCGACACCTTCCTTCTCTCCATTTACAGCACGTACCATCAGTGTCTGCAACAAAATCTGTTGAACATTATGTTTTGATAGCATATTACTTTCGACTTTAGAAGAACCTTCCCTACTACTGTCTTTACTTCCAAACTCCTTTTCCTTAACAACTGAACACATGACCGTTGCATGTTTTTTCCCGCAGAACAGACATTTTACAAACACTCTACAATGCCTAGAGGTGTGCCCTGGCTTCAGGCAATTAAAACAACATTTCTTTGTTATTAATTTTTTCTTTTTTTTCTTCATATGAGAGCTTGCTAGCCAAGTAACATTCGCTAGCATTGTGTGACGGCTTATCACAAAAAACGCAAGACTTCTCTCCGCTCCTTTTTGTTTCCGCTGACAAAATAGTAGCTGCAGTGGGAATTACCTCAGATTTCCTTGCATCTGTCCTCTTCTGCTTTAAAGTCGTCCCCTCATTTTTTGCGCCTCCGGAAACGCCTCTCGCAATAGCCAATCGGTCCTCGCTCTCGACCTCAGCCCTTACAAAATTCAAAAGCTCCTCCAGTAACTTTTCATCCTTTTGAGTCTCTTCCCCTGCCTCTGGGCTGGCCTTTATATCTCTCCTTCGTCTCTCCCAGGCTATAAGAGTCTCCTCTGACAGCGCTGATTCGCCTAAAGGAAAAAGCATACATGAAAATTTATCACATGTGACACCCAGTGTCTCAAGAGATAGTAATTGTGTTTCCAATCTATCATACAGCTCGCTCAAGAGCATAGATTTGCTACATTTTGCCTGTTGCAATACCACATTTACCAGCTCTCTAACACAGATCTCAATAATAAGTTCATTTTCACCAAAACGCTCTACAACTATGGAATAATTTGCGCCTGACGGCGAAAAAATTTCTAAAAATTTTCGCACAGGAGTACCTTGTACAGTGGCTTGAATGAGGTATTGAAATTTATCCTCATTGTCCGTAGCTGGGTCCTCATGTATTTTTCGGAATTGAGTCCAAAACCCAATCCAATTCTTTATTTGTCCGTCAAATTGCTTTAACTGAAGCTGGGCATATCTAAAATACTACTTTTCTTGCCTACCTTCTGAACTAATAAATTGAACTACTACCCTTTTTTAATATATCTAATTTGCACTCACCTTTCTTTTGGCATTTATTATTCACAGAAGGGGAGGGCAAAGCCTACGCTATCAAAGCCTCCCAGGGCCCATATAGCTACCCCTAAAGAATAACAACCACTGGGACTAGAACGAAAATCCAGGCCCAGGTTTTAACCATCTAAGTTTCACCACAGACCGAACAAATCGGACCAAAACCTTAAAAGGACACAGCTTAAGATCCTCTACCGATATCCTATTCCGGCCGAAGGTCCTAAACCTAATCTCCTCACAACCCAAACAATTTGTTCTTCAGATGCATGGGTGTTTCCCTCCTCAGTTCACAACCTCTACAAAAGGGGTAAGGCACGAGTCCCATTGTATAGAGATGTCTCCTTAAACCACAATGCCCAGTGAGGAATCCAACCAGATGTCTGAGGGAGGTCCGTGAAAGACATCGGACCCCGTTACTCAAAACTCCGTCCGGGCCCCCAATGAGCATTTTAGACAGCCGACAACCCACAGCACTCATCCTTTGGCATTTATTACTTATCGTAATAAATTTCTACCTGTACTATTCGCCTTTTCGAATTCATCGGTAAGAGATGCTTCATCATCTTTCAACGTTTTCAACAAAATTTCTTTTATTTCTTCATCAAGTTTAAAAAATCTCTCAGCTTTGTCCGCTATTACTTCTAGTTCCCCATCGAAATCTATATTTTCCTCTTTTAATTCTTATTTAGATTGTTAAAATTAATGGTGAATAATCTTCTCACCTGAGATCTGGATCTATTTAATCGTTCTAGCCACTTCTGAATCCATAACTTCAATCCAGTATTCCCCACAAGGGATGCCACTTTATGTTGGTAATATACCCTGGAGTCTTGAGTATGGATAAAGAAAACTCAAACCTTCTTTATTTTATATTTTTTATTTTAAACGTTTGCCACATACAAAAGTTTCTATATCTATATAATAATAATAATATTGCAAATATGTTCAACAAAACAGCACACAAAACCATGACCTTCTTTATTTTTTTCCAAAATTATTATCTATACTTTCAGTGTTCCCTACAGTAATAATGGTACAAAAGTAAATATGCTAAGAGTGGTAAATGGAATGCCTTGAATGGTGATCATCCATCATATATGCAGACGGTTTTTTTTTAATTGTATTAAACTGCAGTTACAGAAAGTCGTGTGAGTGTTTCACACTTGTAACGACCTAGCATTTTTATTTGGAACCTTGTTTCCCGGGATCAGAGACGTTGGCTTATTTATTGTATTGTCGAATTAGCAATGTTTGTGCTTAATATAGGTGACTATGTTTGTAGAACGTATGAAGAAACTTTTTCAGTTATGTTACGTATATAAGAAACACAGTGAGAGAAAGTCATGCATTTTTTTGTTTTTAACAGCCTGCTTATGAAAAAAAAAGGTTAAATAGGAAACATAACAAAAAAAAAAAAACTAAAAATTTATTACACTCCATGCTATAAGATAGACAGACAGACAGAGTTGCTCACCTGGTCGCCCACACTTCTTTCAGGCCTATTTCTTTATTTATCTTCTTTTACTCCTATTTTTATTGTACTTTTGGTGCGTTCTAAACCATCTGTTCTTCTTCATTGAACATGCTCCGATAATTTATTTATAAATATTCCTAACACACATCTGTTTACGGATATTTTTATAAATTTCACCTTTAAAAATGAAAAAAAAAGAGGTCAACAGTATTTTCTATATTTCTTGCTTTCTGAATTTTAAACTAAAATGAAAGTATTTTTTTAGTGGAAACGTTTTGCCATTAAAACTATAAAACACACTATTTTCTCTCTTAATATCACCTTTTTAATTTCCGAATGAACACTTTCTATAAACTTGGTATTGTAAAAAAGATTTTTAATTGCTCATAAAATTTTGTGAATTCTAAACCTGATGGTGGCAGAAAGCCCAACTATTTAATGTTTTTATGGAGCCTAATAAAAAAAGGCATTTTATAGGAAATCGTAAATCAAATTTTTTTTTTTTTTTGAAAAATGTTAAAAATAAATGTGATCAGATATGTTACTGAGTAAACTAAAGTTTTCAGGGGCTTATTGTTTTAAATTGTAAAACTTCCCGGCGACTACTCTAAAATTTCTTATATTAATCTTCGGGGATTATATCTGTTATCGACTTGAGTGTATAATCTACATACACTGTCTAAAGTAAGTGAAGATTCAATTTGAAGAACGTATTTTAGAAGTCAATAGTCATAAGTCATAGAAGTCAAATTTTTGTTGAGCTTTGAAAGTAAAAGATGCTATCTATTGTATTAAATTAGAAAGGCTAATTGTTCAAAAATAAATCAGAATTAAAGTGGGATTTATATGAACTTAAATAATAAAAAATGGGCATGTTCTGGATTAATTAAATTGTAAAAAAAAAAAAAAAAAAAAAATCTTTTAAACAATCAGTTGCCCTTATATACACAGTGAGTCCCTGAAGTTTTGGGATAAATTTTCTAATTTATTCAACTTATTTTTATGTATATAAGAGGAGGAAGTAAGTAGAGGAGGATCCAAACAGGAAAAGCACCAGGCTTCGGAGGAATTCCAATGGAGTTACTTAATGGTCGAAGGACCACTTCTAATTTTAAGGCGTATTTAATTAATAACTTATTGCACAAAAAGCAGTTACCGGATGAATTGGACAGTGATACATATTCACACAGATAAAAAGAAGGACTCTTAATAATTATAGGGGTATTTGTGTTCAAAGTTCCATAATAAAAGTGACAGCATGAATTTGGAGAGATAGATTAGAATCCGGGTTGCTAACCCTATAGGATTTTACCCAGAGAAGTATTTCTTGCTAAGATAGTCGATAAATATTGGGTATCAATAAATATTTGGTGGTGCCTTTCAGGTTTTGTTCCAACAAGGCTTATAAAATTAAAGTGGGAGTTCGATTGTCGAAAGAGTTAAAAGTTTAAACAGGGATGTTGCATGTCTCCAACATTGTTCAAGATCTGCCTTAGCAAAGTATGGAAAATAGCCATAAAAAAATGTGAAAGGATGGGAATTCTAATAGGAAATTGGACATATTATGTGGACGCTATTCTTTGCGGACGATGATTATGTACTGGATGAAAGAAATGAAAGAAAATAAGAATTTTGAAAATAGTTTAGTAAAATATTTGTTGAATTTTAACTAGTTCAAATAGTGTATTTTAGTGAAGGGGAAAGAGCCAGTTACTCTAATTTAGGTCAATGCTACTGAAGAGACAAAGTGACAAGTAATAGTTAGGATAAGACAATACACTCCCTCCAGACATACCAGCATTATTTGAAAAGATTTAAACTATGAAGAGAAGGCATTCTTTCAACACAGTCTGAGCTAGACATCCAATCAGAACACTTGTACCAGGAATCGCTATCGTAGCATTAGTGCCAGTTATAAGTTAAAACACAAGAGTCTAGTTTCCTTATATTAATAAGCTTTTTACATTAATTGTAAATAACTTGTAGTTGTTATTTTAAGAGAATATATTTATTGTTAACAGTGGTGCTCTCTTGATTATTTCTAATACTTCTCACTTAAACATATATACTCACAAGCCCTTTACAAAAGCGCTCACGCCACAAACTACTACAACATCACATCACACCAATAACATTTCAATTGCCTAGATAAAGAAGATCTCGCGTTTATAATTCATAAGCTTAAAGGCTGATATGAAATATGGGATTAGCAATAAACTTTGAAAAAATCAAATATTTGGCAGTTTGAAGCAATGAGGAAAAGGATTTGGTAGTGGATGGAAATATAATAAGACAAGTCATGATAGACAGTAAAGGGGGTGCAGCAAAAAAATGGGCATTCGAAAGTGGAAAAACCATGGAAAGCGCTAGGAAGTCTTAAAAAAATAAGAAAAGGATTTTCTATACGGTAATTTAAGGCATTTTATTGTACGCGGCGGAAAGCTGGACGATGGCAAGAAAATTGTGGAATAAAAAGTTGTACAACTGGACTTTTGAAGGAAGTGGCTTAGGGACCAGGAATGGATAGGATCAGACAGATGATGGGGGGATTTAAGAAGGGAGAGTGAAAAAAAATTAAGTGAAAAGAAACTAACATTGTTTGGACATATCAGAAAAATGAAAACTGAGGAATGGCCCAGTCGAGTTAGGGGATGAGACGACATACAAGAACAGACCATGATACAATGGGGGATGATGATATAGAGGCGGGATGAGGCCTTCGAGATGAGGACTACAAGGACAGAAAAAAAATGGAAAGACGCTCTTGGTTCTGATGGCAACCCCTGAAGAGGGGGTGGAAACCGTAAAAATGAAAAACGAGCGTCTTACCTTATTCATTAATTTCAATCACACGTAGTCAAAAACAAGTTTGTTTTGAAAGTAATGGATTTAAAGAGTTTTGTGAATTAGAACAACAACAAAAAAAATCTATAAAAGATGGTGCCAAGGGTAAAAGGTAGCATCATCGTTGATGATGTCAGAGGCAGCAAGACTGTAGTACCAAAATAAGAAGACCTACCTCTTCTTTATATAGATCTTCTGGTAAACAGCATTCAGTCCAGGAGGACTTCCTAAATGGTATATAGGGTAACCTCTATTTTACCTTCTCTTACGGTCCTGCCTTCCTCAAAAGTATCACTTCAAAATATGTTTACACCGCTTATATATATACATATACTTATATGTGTGATATTAAAGTACATTAAAATCTTTGTCAGAATTCCAAATTTAAAGAAAAGCGGTTAACCCATAATTTCGATTTTACAGTATCTGTAGGTTTCTGGAATTTCCTCGAAAACTGCTCTAACGATTGATTTTTTTTTTAAACTTGGAACGCTTACTCCACAGGGTTAAACTTATCACTATAAATTGAAACAGTGTATAATAGAGTATTGAAGGAGAGAAATGGTCTGGATTAAATGAAATAACTAAATATGGTTAAAACTCTATAATATGATAAGTGACACTGACTGCCTGGACTTTATACTTGAAATGACTTGAGTATGGTAGAGTGGTGAAGGGTAATGACATGTAGTGATTGGCTGTATGAATTATTTTCTATCTGAACTCCTCTATTCCAAATGTTAACAAAAGTGTTTATATCAGTGTGTATGTGAAAAGATAACTCAAAATATGAACACTTTAGGAGTATGAACTATTTTCTATCTGTCTCCCGTCGATGTATTTTATGTGGTTTCTCCCACTCCAATCCGAGAGAGTGGTCCTGTCATTTTGTCTTTCTGCTGTGAATACTCTCTTTGGATACTATTACACAGTGAAAAAAATTGAATTTGAGGAAGTTCTGAGGAATCTATGACGTTAGATTCAAAACTTATTGGTATTTGTTCAGTATTATTCAATGTTATTAGCGCTCCTTCTGTATTACAATGCAATCATTTCAAGTACTACTTTCCATGAATAGGTATATGGAACTCCAACACTTCTATATTAAAAGCACAGAGCAAAAAAATTTTAAGTCAATTTTTTTTAATTTTATTGGTTAAGCTGTATTAAGAGAGAGTTTGATTGTGAGTGTTTCGCACCAGATATTTTCTGTTTTTTATTTTGAGTTATCTTTTCACATAAACACTGATATAAATACTTTTGTTAACGTTTGGAATAGAGGAGTTCAAAAAAAAAAAGAAACATAAACAAATATTTTACATCAAAATTGATCTAAATCTTATTGGCCTATACCTTTTTTTAATTTTTTTGAGACTTTAAAGTGGGTCGCAAGTTTAAAATACTTATAATCTCAGCAGTAGTCAATATTGTCCGAATTACTATTAAACTAATTAATTTCTTAAATCTGGTTGATTAGTATCCAGCAAATTATTACGTGATATTATTAAATTACAGTGTGGGTATCGTTGGGATATATTGTGAGACAGAAGTCAAATATTATTTCAATAATATCAATAAAATTCTATAAACATTATGTAAATATTGCGGCCGGGTTTTTTTATGAAGACAGGATGTGGACGTGTGTCATGCAGTAAGTATGGCCCGTTTGCCATATGTTGTCCCTTCCAAAAAAGAGAGCAACACTCTGCCATCTTCACATAAATATTTTAACTTCTATCCTTATATCTATATATTTTTTTTTTCCGGCGAATAACATATGATCTTTATCTTTCACATCTGCAATTTTTAGTTGAGAGATTTTTGGTTTTATCTATTTTATTATAAATAATTATTTTGCTTGCTTTAATTACTTAATAATTATAATATAGCAATAATAATACTTTACTTAGAAAATAATTATTGCATTTTCTAAAAACGTAAATATTTTACGGTATAACAGGATCCGAAGAGTGGGATCCAAAGCAGAGAGAGAGAGAGAGAGAGAGAGTCTCACTCACTAGTTTAGGCCAGACTATAGTGGGAGAACTGTTTAAATATAGCTGTGTCAGCCATAGGAGGGAGTCTACCTACAGTCTTGCAGCAGAGTTCATACAGCAGCCACAACGCGTCATCAACCTTCCTCTTTACCTCTCACTACCATTTTATATATTTTAGTGTAAAATCCAGGCAGTTTTTGCTATAATACAGTGTTCAGCTTTACTTCTACTTTATTTATCTATCTAACTTAACTTCTCTCCTTCTCAAACCCCATTATATACGGTGTGGATTGAGATCCTCTCTGAAGGTTAACGTGCAGAATACATAAAAATAAAACATTAAGAATGAAAATTGGGTCAAAGTAAGATACAACCTACCAAGTAAAGTAAATTAAGAAATGTTCCTTTTTCGGTAAATTATGTAAATTAATCCAGAAATGATTGACTAAATAAACAAGTTATACAGGTGGAGAATTCAAAACTTAAAAGAAGATTAGATAAATAGAAGAAATTTAGTTAATTTGTAATTAAACTGTTGAACAAGTTCATAGCTTTATTGCCATGCATGACGAGCAAAAGATATAAAAAGGTTAGCAATCCTCAATTTGAAGGTAAAAGTATAGTTGTGATCTGGATAGGAAACTGTGGTATTTCAATTGAAATAATTGTACTTGTACCATAGAGTGAAAAACATCTTCCCTGTTCCCGGGAACTGCACAAAGAACAATATCTCTATCAAGCCACGGGATGTAATTTAAGTAAAGCAGTTCTATTCGTAACTTAAATAACCAACTAAGCTCTAATCAAATTAAGTGAGTTTGCTGCTTTACCATTACAACTGAAGATGATAGAGACGATGATGATTAAATCCTTTATTTGGGACAAACCGTGTGGAAGACTGGGTTGACGTCAAAGACACTTCCCTGATTCTAGATAATAGCTTAGAAACACTAGACTGTCACTGTGACACGTCAAACGGAATTAGTGATTTCCACTGAAGAAACCAAGAGATGTTCTTATTGATAATTTTCAGTTACCGTAATTCTAGGTTAACGCGAATTGGAGAGGTAGAAAACTTTTCTAACATATCAAAATGAAGCTTCAGCATAAAGATTAAAAAAAAATCAAATCAATCCCAAATTTTCAACTACAACATAAATTTTGGTTTTTTAATTAATTTTAATTTCCCTCATTATATGAGAAAGTACGGCCAGTCGTGTCAAATTTTCGACAAGTTCGTTAAGTTTTACTGAATACAAAAAAGCGATTTTTTAGCAAATAATCTGTGAGTGCCCGTGCGGGCCCATGCGGGCCTAATATCACAAAAAGGAACAATTTCCCAAGAAAAAATTGACTTTCGGAAGATCTGGGAACATAGCAACGTTAATCTTTCCACTAAAATGCTACTTCAGTATAATTTATGGTTCTAATATTTGTTTTCAAAATTAGCAATTGCCAAGATTATATTATTACCATACATTAAAAGCATGTTCAGTATTCCAAATTTAAAGGAAATCGGTTAACCGGAAATAAGACTTTATAGAACAGGTTTCTGGAGTTTTGGATTTTCTTTTTCGAAAGCAGCTCAAATGGTTTTCTTTAGAGTTCTAATCTCCTAAGAGAAATTGGACTAGCTTTCTAGCAGAACCTAAACTTAACAACCTGAATAATAATTATACTAACATCTCCAGCATTCACACAATGCACAGGAAGTTGATGAAATATGTCCGTCCGCAAAGGTAGTTGATGTGTGCAGGATGCTTGGATTACTTTGTGTCCGTATTCACACACAAACTCTAGCTCACAATCATAAATAAGTGATCAGCTGTCTGTCAAGGACGGAGATGTCTAGCCAACTTCCTTCATTATATTATTACTAATATCAATATATCAAATAAAATCCCAGACCAAGACCGTGGAATCGAAACCAATATCACAATACACCTCATCCTTGCGACCCACACTCTAACCACTCAGCTAACATTGCGACTTAATTTTTTATTACGTGAATGTTGAATCAATTCCAAACCACTGGGAAGAATATTCTCTACTAAAAGATTTCAATAAATATAACTTACCAGATGTTAGTTCATAATTACTTTCAAATAAATAGTAAATATTGTAGATGGCACGTGTCTCAATTATTTATTATTGCATGACTAAAATCTGTGTTTACCAATAATTTAAGATTGGTTGAGTGAATTGGCTATAAATGGTGCACAATAATGTTGTTTTAAAACAGACATGCAGCACACTGTTGAAAGTATTTATCTATAATTGCTAAGCTGTTTGTGTGTTTTCTTTTAAAGTGATAGTTCTAATACTATACTATTTGTAAATTTGCAAACATCCATTAAACTCGTGCCGTTTGTTGCAATTTTTTGCACCAAGGTCTTCTAGTAATAGGATTAGTGTTTTTTTGTTTTCAACAACTTTATTAATGTGCATTTCCTTTCATTTTATGATTAGTTAATTTTTATTCATTGCAGATTCACTTTCTTTTTTTATAAAAAGATTTAAGGATATTTAAATAGATGAAATAATAAGATAATTTGTCTAAATGGGAAAAGGATTTATATTGCCAATCGTGTCAAATTTTCCAAATTAAATTTACATTGGGAATATATGTTATGAGGATCATCTGAGTTCGAAAGAGTGGTTTGTAAAATTTAATATGTGTGCATAACTCACAAATATGGAATTTGAAACTCTATATTTCGTGTAGGAGTTGTTAGGGTGGGACCCGACAAAGTTTTGGTCAAAATCGGAAATACCATTTTCCTAATGTCTTTTCAGGTTTTTTTTTTTTGTATTTTTCTTGAAATGGCCGAATGATATTGTTTAAAGATTGTGTACATAAACATGTGATCCATCCACTTAAAGGTGTAACACTTTTATTTAGGAAAGGTATTAGTTTCAGCGGTTAGCGTGTTGGACTCCCATGCGAAGGTCCCGGGTTCGAATCCACTGCTTACCACTTAGATTTTTTCTTCTTCCTAGGAGCCTCTACAGCTCACTGTCTGGTGATGGACAGTGTTGTCTGTAGCGCGAGAACACTGTTCGGAGGCCGGCTGTGCGCTGAGAAGGCTCCGGGCGCCAATGACCATAGATGTTGACGCGCCTTAAATTGAAAAAAAAAAAAATGAAATATTATTCAGGGAAAATTCCTTTTAGGGCACGTTCTAGTTGGAGGCTTTCCTCTAAAGTCTGATTTTGTGACAACTATGAAATATTAATAAGAATTAAATATACTGCTCAAATTCCAAATTAAAGAAAATCGGTTGACCGGAAAGTTCACTTTATTGAACGGTTTTGTTTTTCTTCAAGTTTTTGTAATTTTCTCGATAACGACACTAATGGTTTTCTTTTTAAAACTTGCTGCACTGATTACAAGCATTTAGACCTATTTTTATTTATTTATTTAAATATAAGGCGCGTTAACATCTAAAGTTACAGACAACACTGTCCATCACCGGAAAGTGAGCGGTAGAGGCTCCTAGGAAAAAAAAAAAAATTCTAATGGCAAGCACAGCTGGACTCGAACCCGGGAACTCCGCGTTAGTAGTTATGCGCTACCACTGAGCTAATCCCTAATACCAAAATGTAGGTCTAACATTTTGTTTAATATTTTTTTTGGCGGATTGCTGGAGGTAATAGTGTATACTGGCACGCCTATGTAAATTTGTATATAATTTTGAATAAAGAATAGTATTATCATTATTATATAAATATTTTTTCTGGCAAAATTGATTTTGGTGGGTTCTGTGGGTGGGCAAACGTTTCGTTCTCTCTGAAGTACCATTTTGGTGGGTTCTGTGGGTGGGTTAAAGTTTAGTTCTCTCTGAAGTACCATTTTGGTGGGTTCTGTGGGTGGGAAAACGTTTAGGTCTCTCTAAGTACCATTTTGGTGGGTTCTGTGGGTGTGTAAACGTTTAGGTTTCTCTGAAGTACCATTTTGGTGGGTTCTGTGGGTGGGCAAACGTTTAGGTCTCTCTGAAGTACCATTTTGGTGGGTTCTGTGGGTGAGTAAACGTTTAGGTCTCTCTAGGTACCATTTTGGTGGGTTCTGTGGGTAGGTAAACGTTTAGGTCTCTCTGAAGTACATTTCAATTATGTAGGTATATATAAAATCCTTAAGTGACTAGAAGAGTTCAGTTTTACTTTCAGCATTTCGGTTTTGTTTCAATCGAGATTATGTTTATACAGACTGTATCTGTTTTCATCAATATCTTGTTTTTTTTTAAGATATTAATATTAATTATCAAATAGGATTTAGATGTTTTTCAACGCAAGTTCTAATAACAATAGTAAATTCTATTATTTATTTGTGTTATTTTAAATTTAATATACCGTTTTCTTTGGGAAATAGGCCAAGATGATATCCATTTAAACTGCATTTAATATAAAACATTAGGGTGAAAGCCCACCTACGGGTGTTGAAGAGAGACCCTTCAACCTACAGTATCCATTCGAAGTTATTATTTATTACTACTCATCTGTGGGCAGGGACTAAACCCTAAGCTATCCAAAGCTCCACTAGGCCTATGTAGCTACCAAAACAAAACAACAACAAACCGGATCTAACCCGTCTGTGATTCACCGCAGTCCGAAGAAATCGGACCATAATCTCAAAAGAAATAGCCTGAGCTCTTCCATAGACATACTGTTCCGACCAAAAGTCCTGAACCTAATTTCCTCACAACCCAAGCAATCTGCTATAAGATGGATAGGTGTTTCTTCTTCTGTCTCTCAGACTCTACAAAAGGGATCTGGCATCACTCCCATTACGCAGAAATGTCTCCTTAAACTACAATGCCCAATAAGTGATCTAACCAGATGCCTGAGAAAGGTCCGTGAAAGACGCAGCACATCTCACTGATAATAGCCCTGTCCGGACGCCCAAAGAGCATTTTAGACTGTAGACAAACCACTGGGCTCATTCATAAGGATGAATGTTGTTAAACTATCCATGTACCTAAAGATACACCAACAGCAGGTTGGGACTAATAGAAGGGAGATAGAGGCGTCTACACCTATTCACCATATGACCTGGAACCAGTCTTTGATTCTCTTCAAAAAAGAATGCTCTTCCAGAACCCTCTTTTAGAATATTCTAGCACCAACCTGGAAGTGAAGACACCTGAATTTATATGACATATATTTAAGATCATTGCTTTTGTTCGAACTTTTTTTTCTGAGAAAATTGATTTTGGGGAGTTGGTGGAGGAAGTGGGGGAATCACATTCCTTTAGAAATGCCATTTTTTATATGTAGACGGCCGCCTTGTCTGTACAATCACAGTAAAGGCATATAAAAGTTTAGCGAACATTCCAATTTGAACGATTTAAATGCCATTAAAGCAAATCGTGTGTGTTCACACCAAATTTTTTTTTATTTTCTTTTCAGAATATTCATGTGAAGTTGCAAGTAATGAATTTTTAATATCTAAAATATTTTACACAAGAATTATTGTAGAAAAATTAAATAATATTTTCACTATCCTCGAACAGATTTTCCCAAAATAAAAGAATGTAATATAATGTTCCATAATTCAAACTTTACAAACTTCACACTTTGCCCAGATTTTTTAGCGTAAATAAAATTGATTTACATGTGTATAATTTAACTAAATTTTTGGATATATCCGTCATCAGGGCAAAATCGGTGAATTTATTTTTTTTTATCTATAAAGTTTTAATCTCTGACACTGTATTTATAGAATTGCACATATCAGTCCAGGAAGTCATGCAACAACCAACTGCATTATTACGTCTTGTCCATATTATTATTATTTTTTTTTAAATAAATGCATTACCTATAATTTTTATGATATACAACCTGTTTTGTTTTTTTTTTATTGTGTGGGTTTTTCTTTACTTTTTCACTTTTACTTTTCTTAAGGTTATCTACTTAAATCAAATTACATATTATATTGTAAAACTTAAGTTTACTACATTCATTAATGTTACTTCCATTTTAGGTTTTATAGAAAGTGTTGTATTTTGCCTGGAGCTGATTGTGTTATAAAATAATTGTTTCTAAATTTGTTTTATTTATAGTTACCCTGTTTAAAGTTAACTTACCTCAAAAAATTGATTTATTCAATTTATAATTTTGTTAACGTTGTAAAAGCAGTTAACATTTTAACTTTCTCAGGTTTTGACTGTATACATATATACGACAATGACATCGATTTTCTTGAATAAAATATACAGATATTCGAGGATTGATATCAAAAGCGGTAGTTATTCCGAATAAAAAAGTGACCATATATTTAACAAATAGTGATTAATAAAAACATCCATCCAGAAATTGAAAAAAGGGCCGTCTAAGGTTTGGCTACCTCAGACTATTGAATGCCAACAGACCAACGAGATCTGTAACAGATTAACACCTAAATAGAATGACGAGCTAAAATTCACTCATTTGAGAATCAGCCGATTCTCGGGTATCACATAGTTACTTGATGTGCAGCAGGGAAAAAATCCAATTTGGTAATATGAGTGATATTTTCCTCTAGAGATAGCCTGCTTCTTTTTTGTGGTCATCGACCGGTTTCGGGCGTTCGCCCATCATCAGGATGCATTTATCAAACAGTATGATAACATAGCTTTGCCCAGAGCAAATTTAGTTGATAACACTGTCTCTTTGCAAATCTCATATGTTATCACACTGTTTGACAAATGTATCCTGATGATGGGCGAACACCCGAAACCGGTGGATGACCACAAAAAGAAGCAGGCTATCACGGAACAGATCTCTGAGGCTTTCCAGCTCTGCGGAACCAACTATAACAATTTTGTAATATTTGTAATGTCCTAATAACCATGCAACATATTGTAATTGAATGCCGTTTATATCAACGAAGTAGAAAATAAAACAAGATTCCCATTACTTTAACAGAAGCCCTGAAAGATGAGGATCTAGCTATCATCGACCAGATAATAAAATTTTAAAAGAAGTTATTATTAAAGATATTATTATAAATTCCGGGAATCATTGTTCAATATAAAGTGAATAAGGTGTGAAAAAATTATATAACCCCGAGCATAATAACTGCAAAGTTCATTGCAAAAAAACAAACTAAGTGGTGAAAATAATCGCGTTAGATCCAGAAAGAACTTAGTTGGATGGTGGTGGAAATGCCTGTATGTAACTGGAAGAAAGCATCCTGAACAGGGAATAATGGACGACTGTTTTCAGTATGTAATAAGAGTTCTTTTAGGACCCTCTACTTCATATGTTGGTGCTGTTGAGAAACTCAAACTACAAAGTTTTACTTTCTTAAAAAAGCTTAAAAGAAAATCGTTCAATTCCTTTGAAATTTTCGGGTTTTGACCGAATCCTTCATTGTCAGATGCTCTGTGATATCTAATTGGAAAATCACGATTGAAATTCTTGGAAATTTTCATTTTTTGATTTACTTTTTAACCTTCCTTTAAAAAAGTTTTTTTTTCCGAATTCAAAAGTCTCCAGAACATTCAAACCTTAAATTCTAGAAAACTTAGAAATAAGAGAATATACTTATAAAAGTTACCGGGAATTAATCAGGCTAATTGGAAAAAACAAGGATTGGCCAAATCCTTCAAAAACTTATTGATTGTTTTACTGCATTAACAGTATTGTCACCTTTCTGTTCTTTTTTACTTTTTACCTATATTAACACTATCTTTTAAGGTGTTTGTATTCTGCTCTACAGTCAAGCTGCTTTAAAGGCGCTGAATTCATGTGTCTCAACTTATTGGTTGGTACTACAATATTCTAAAAGACCGTAAAGCTTTCTTCTTTGAAGAGATTGTACAGACTTCTAGTCTTGGTACCAGGTTATATGGGAATTTTTGGGAATGAGGAGGTGGATAAGTTTGTCAAATTAGGCGCCTCTCTCCCTTTCATTAGTTCCGAGCCTGCTGTTAGTGTGTTTTCAGACACACGTCTGTCAAGCACATGGATAGCTTGAGGTCGGCAGGTAAGATGGTCATCGGGGGTCTGGACAGGGCTTTGAGTGAGAGGTTGTTGTGTTTTTCACGGACATCCCTCAGGCATCTGGTTGGTTTCCTCACTGGGCATTGCGGCTTAACGAAACATCTCTATATAATGGAGCTCATGCCACAGACCCCTTTTGTGAGCACACCTATACATCTCATGACGGATTGTTTTGGTTGTGAGGAAATTAGGTTCCTAGGACTTTGGTGGGGACAGGATGTCGGACTGCGGAAAAACTTAGATGGGTGAAACCCGTGTTCGGGAATTTTGTCCTAGACCCAGCAGTTATTCTTTTTAAGAAGCTATATGGGCTTATATCTATGTAATTTTTTTTTCTGTTTAAATAAATATTATTTACTTACTTACTATATGGGCACACAGAGGCTTTGGATAGCGTAGGGTTTAAGCCTTCCTTTCTTTTGAATAATAATAATCACAGGTCTTTAGCAAATAGCGTTATTCGTAATTCGTAATCTTTTTTTTTCTTTTATAAGTGAAAGACGTGTGGCTTTCGAATTCTGACTTAATAAAGCAAATCTGTAAATTCAAAAAGCTTTTGTTTTCTCCTGCACATAAATTAAGTCAATGTGCACTAAGATTGGAACTGTACCAGTTGCTAAAAAAAAAAAAAATATTGATTATTATCCAAACTTTTGGCAGGATGAAATTGCGATCATGCCAGATTTTCGAAATTAAGTTTTCTGAAAATTAATTTCAAAAGATTCTAGGGAATCTGTGACGTTAGATTTCAAATTTTATTAGCGTTTGACCTAAGCGCTGTCTTCTGGACTACTAAGTAATCACTTTTACTAGCACTATCAGCAATGTGTGTATACGTCCATGGCCACTGTATTTATATTAGGGCAATTAAACTTATTATAAGTTCCATGTTTAAGAATATTTATCAGTTTTGTAATTGTATTAACTGCACGAAGAAAAAGTGGTGTCTCCCCCCCCCCTCACTGATAGTAAAGTGACTTGGTTGTTTTTACTGGCTACTGTTTGACCTTTTAGTTTATAATAAGGATAATTAAAAGAAAAGTGCCTATATTTTATTTAAGTTTGTATATGGTCGAGGATAATTCTTGGTCTGTTACTTTAATTACATCTAACTTACTAATTTGTTATTTAAGATATCGTGTTATCCTTGATTGATCTTTTGAAAAACTTTTATTAAATTATGTCTAGTATCTGTAAAAGTGGTTGTACATTGAAGTAATCTAGGTAAGTTAATTGCGCCGACCAACCGGTTTGACATGTGCCATATCTCTTTGACCAGCCGTATTAGCAAACATTCATATTTACATTCTTAAATTTAGTCGCAAACTGTATTCGATTATGTGCCCCTTTCCTTCACAGTTTGTTTGTGTGGTTCGCTTCTAAAAAAAAAAAAATCTGGTGTGAAACACTCACACAACTTTCTCTTACTCCAGTTCTCCAAATTATAATTGACAGCTTTTATAGTTTGTGTACCAAATTTAATAAGATTCGTCGAAAACTGAAAAAATTGTTCAGTAAAAGCGCTCTTCCGGTTTACTAATTTTCTTGAAACTCGGAATTTTGGCCATGTATTTATTTCTAATTAATTTTGTTTGGATGATACAATTGTATAATCAACTGTGATAGCACTTTAGAGAAAAATAACCCCACCCCTCCCCCAGAAGTGCCCTTAAATGAATTTTCCTGGAGAAATGTTTCAAATAAAAGTTGTAGCTCTTTGTATGTGTAGTTGATATACCAAGTTTAAAGAAAATCTTCGGAGCCATTTTTGAGAAAATTGCAAAAACGTAAAAAAAACAACTAGTAAAGTGGTACTTCCGGTTGAGGAATATTGACACATAACGCACCGTCAGATCCCATGGTGATACCTAAACGTAATATCAAGTTTGAACTTTCTACGATTTTTCGTTTTTGAGCTATGCTGTTCACATACATACACACACACAGACACACACACACACACACACACACACACAGACCATTCGCTAAAAACCATTTTTTGGACTCAGGGGACCTCAAAACGGATATTTCGGTGAAAACTCGATATCGAAAATTGGACACGATTACAATACTTCCTCTTACTAGGAGTAAGAGAAAGTAAAAAAAAAAAAAAAAAATTCAAATACTGTCTGTAGAAGATGTTAAGATACATAATAGTGTTCGGTAAATATTTGTGTATATATATATCAGACATTGGTTATACTAGGGAACATCGTTGCCCATGGTCATAGAATTGCAGAACCGGTTTATATATAGCCGGTGGTTGGAGTATTTCATTCCTTCCTTCCTTTTTGCTATTCCTTCATCATATGTTGATACATTGCTGAAATTATTTTCACTACTTAATAATTTCAACAAATATTTAATTTAGTTAACTTATTTATTTTTCATAAATGATAATTTATCGAAATTTTTTGGAATGAATAAAAAAACAAAAAAAAAATGCTTGTATTTCGCTGTTATATATATTTTTGTGATCATGATATTTATTTTATGTTTTCCGTTATTATGAAAACTGGTTGGAACACGTTCAGTTCTTAAACATATATGCTAGTCTTATTTAAATACGTCCTTTGAGGTTCTCTGAATTTGATGGATTTTTGGTGAATGATCTGGTGTGTGCGTATGTTTGAATAAAATAACTCAAAAACGAAATATTGAGGAATCTGAAACCTTCCAAATATTCCGTTTGTATACCAACACCGCATCTTTCAGGCTTCCGCGGCTATTGCCATGTAAAACACTTAGATCTTTGGGTTGAGATCGAGTCAATGATTTGTTAAAAACCGACGTTTAGCCCATATGGCAATAGGCTTCTTCAGGGTTAGTATTGCCTATAATGCTGAAACAATATTGCATGCTGAAGAAGAAACCTATTGTTCGAAAGAGCGAAAGCCAGCTAATAAACCACTGATACGGTCTCAAACCCGAAGACGCAATTGTATTACAATAAGGTTTTGATCTAAATTTATCACCCGGATGTACGACTTTATTGACTCGTTTTTTTCTTCTTCAGTTTTTTCGCGATTTTCTCGATAATTTAAGGCTCTTTAAGGCTTCTAATAAATACTCGTGACTGTACACAACATTATCCTATCACATTTTTTGCAACATATTTTTAGAAAAATGGATTTCTTGGTACAGTGTATGTTTTCAATTCAATTTTTCGATGAATTAACACTACTTACTTTCACTTACTCCTGATAAAAGGAAGTAATGCGAGCTTGTCGTACTTCCTATATAGATTTTCACTTTGAAAGCCTCTGAGTCAGAAAAAGTTGTTTTAGAAAATGGTCAACTAAAAAATGGCAAATCGCATTACATTCATCTTGATATTTTATTTATTCCGTCAGGGGACCCATCAAAATCATTTATCCAAAAATACCACTTACAATTAGAATTAGAATGATGCAGGGGGGATTCGAACCCAAGCACTGCAGCCTTACCCATTGAGGCTTATTGAGCTGACCCCTCAGTACCTAGTAGAGAAGTCCCCTCTTCATGAGGTCCAGGACCTTCCCCACAGTTTTTCTGAAGTACAATTCCCTCCGGTCTCAAAGTGCCGAAGATCTCGTGCCGCTTTTGCTGTGTATTGCCCCAGTACTTAGACTCCAGTGACGATTATGTTCTCTCCGAGTCCCTTCTCTCAGAGACGCCCTCGCCTTACTTTTGGCTATTCCCAGAACAGTTCTGGCCCACAGAAAGAGAGTTCGCTCCTTTCCTGGCCAGTTGGTTGGCTATTTCGTTACTTTCAATTCCCTTGGCCCCGGCACCCATATTAGCCGAATTTTGTTGTGGTGGAATAATGCCTCCAGGGAGTCTCTACTCTCTCTGACTAGGGAAGAAGTAATTCTGAATGCCCGAAGTGCATTCAGCGCAGCCTGGCTGTCCGAGAATAGAGAAGATGCATATCTCTCTATTCCTAGAGTCCATACGCTAATTCTCCTCTGCACAGATCTTTATTGCATAAACTTCAGTGTGGGATACCGTGGAGTATCCACCGAGAGGCCTCGCAACGTCCTGCGTACCTCCGGCTTAATTTCATTTATGCCGGCTTTAGTTCCGCAGGCCATTTTGGACCCATCCAGGATCCCCCAGTTTGGCGTCGTTTTTCACAACCTTTAGCCCATTCCGAACGTGACGTTAATTAATTCCTTGGAAGGGAAATTAATATTTTTTCCGGAAAAATGAATTTTAATGGGATTTTGGAGGAAGATTGACCTTTTCTAAAATTCCTAACTTGAGGATAATCGGTTATAACCCCCTTAAAGTCGGTAATGCGACTTTACTGAAAGGTTTCTTTTTTGTTTTTTTCGATTTTCTCTACAAAGATATCAATGAATTTCTTGGAACTTGATAAACTAATTACACGCTTACCATTTGTGTTTGAAACATTTCGATACGTAGATTTTAAGAAGTGTGGACCGTTCCCTCAAGTGTCATTTTTAGTATATGTTCCCCAGCTATACATATATATATTTAGCTGAATGGGAAATCATCGGTGTTTCACACAGTTCTTTTTGTTTTTGTTAAATTTGCTAGAGTTGAACTTTACCTTTTATTTTGTTGCTTGTAGCAGCGATGTGTTTACCGTATACATCAGTGTAGTATAAGACTATTTTATTATAATAAAAATGTTAATGTTGCACAAAAAAAAATGGATTGTTTTTATTCATAAGCGGCGAAAAAAAAAAAAAAATTTTCTACAATAAAGAATAGTTACGTTTGTCCGTTGATAATGAAACGCGCAAAATGTTGTTTGACTGAGGCTAAAGAAAAAAAACTTGTTATCTTTGAAAGTTTATTTGACGTTTTTCTTCAAGAACAGTTAAAGAAGAGTAGAGAGTTAAATGATAGAAGAAGTTATTGTGACTTAATAACCACTCTGCCCGCAAATCTGCATATAATGTTTTGGAAAATGTGTTTTAGTCTGCAATGCTGGACAATAACTGTAGAAAATATAAGATATTTAGATTTGTTCGTGCAGCAGTCCCAAACCGTCAGGTGCATGCGCATAGAGATTATGCTGTTCGTGCAGCGATTTCTCAAACTCAAACGATTTCCAACTCAGAGTAATGTGTTCGTGTTGTTTATTAAACTGCCAGCAAACCGTTTGCAAAACTAACACCACTCAGAGCTCAAAGCTCCAACCGATTTCAAACTGGCAATACGACGCATGCGCATAGCATTTTAACGTATTAAATTATTTCTTATTCTGCTTCTCCGACTGTCTTGGCCAATATTCCTTTTCTCTTTTAACTTGTTTTTTTTTTTTTTTTTGGACTTAATCTGTGTTTGTGAACATAACCACTTCGAATAATTTGCGGTTCTGTGCTATCTCAGACAGTCCTTTAAAAGTATACGAATAAATATCTCGTACTTAATGCTGTACTCAATGTCTAGTTATTTATTTGTTGTATCCTAACCATTTTTAATGAAACTGCTTTCTTACAGATGTATGAGCTAATTTATTACAAATTTTAGAGCTAATAATTGTAAAACTAACCTTCCATTATTTTTCCTGAATGCTTTATAATTATCACGTTACAATACTGATCACAAAGCGTTCTTGCAGGCTAAGTTTCCAACAGTTTCAAACTGGGCATGGTGGAGCATGCGCAGTGAAACCAGTTTGCAAACTGTCGGCGACTATCACAAACTCCCTGTACGAACAAATTTATTGTCAATAGCTTCGAACGAATAATATTATATCATTCAATATAGAATTCAATAGTTTGTTTAAATAAGTTGTGTTTGCAAATACTTCTTTCATTTTCTGTAATTTGATTAGAAATTATTCTTAAATTTTTGTCAGTCTATTGTTTAGGGCAGGCTAGTCTGCCCTGTTGAAAAAAGAAGTTTAAGATTCACAGCCAATAAAGAAATAACTGTAAAGGTTATAAAAGATTAAAACGATCAGGGGTGGGGGGTACTTTATCGAAAGATATTCATTTTATAAACGATAGATTTACAGGCTGGATAAAAGAAGTTTACATTGTGTTTGTGCCTTGTCCTTGTAAATTATATCTAATACAGTATTAAATTATTTCTCAGAAAATCACCAGCCCATAATGTATCACCACACACTTTTCTTAGAACTTATTTTATTTCGGCACTATCATCTACCATAGCGAATCTTCCAAACCATTCATTCTCTGTTCCAAGTTCCTATGTTCATAAAAACATTTTTCCTTTTTTATATAACTCTTTAACATTTCTAACGAAAATATTGAATTATATCTTGAAAACATTTAGATTATTATTGTGTTCCCAACAATGCAAAAACAAACAGAGAGGTAGTTTTTTTGTAATGAAAATCTTGAACTAATTGTTATAACTAATTTTTACTTTCTTTTACTCCTAGTAAGAGGAAGTATTGTAATCGTGTCAAATTTTATTTCGATATCGAGTTTTCACCGGAAATTTCCGTTTTGAGATCCCCTGAGTCCAAAAAAGTGGTTTTTAGCAAATGGTCTGTGTGGTGTGTGTGTGTGTGTGTGTGTGTGTGTGTGTGGTGTGTGCGTGTATGTGTGTGTGTGTATGTGCGTGTGTGTGTATGTATGTATGTGAACAGCATAGCTCAAAACCGAAAAACTGCAGAAAGTTGAAACTTGATATTCCGTTTAGGTATAACTATGGAATCTGACTGTACGTGTCTGTCAAAATTCCTTAACCGGAAGTACCACTTTACTAGTTGTTTTTTTTTTTTCCTTTTTTACGTTTTTCTCAAAAATGGCTCCGACGATTTTCTTCAAACTTTTGTTCATCAACTACACATAAAAAGAACTACAACTTTTATTTGAAACATTTCTCTGAGAAAATTCATTTAAGGGCGGTTATCGGGGGAGGGGTGGAGGTTAGGTTTTCATCTAAAGTGCTATTTCAGTTTATTAGACAGTTCTGTCATCTAAATAATGTTAATTAGAATTTAATATGTTGTTGAAATTCCGAGTTTAAAAAAATCGGATAGCCGGAAGTGCGATTTTATATAAACTAAACATGCAAAGATCTACAACTTTTAATTAAAACATTTCTCTGGGCAAATTCATCAAAGGGCACTTTTATGGGAGGGGTGAGGTTATATTTTTCTCTAAAGTGCTATTATAGTTGATTATACAATTCTATCATCCAAACAAAATTAATTAGAAATAAATAGATGGCAAAAATTACGAGTTTCAAGAAACTTAGTAAGCCGGAAGTCCGCTTTTACTACAGTTTTTCCAGTTTTCGATGAATTTCATTAAATTTGGTTTATAGACTATAAAATTTGTCAATAATAATTTTGGGTACTAGAGTAAGAGAAACTTGTGTTAGTGTTTCACGCGAGATTTTTTTTTTCTTACAATTAAATTGCTTTTTGCAGTATTACATTAATGCCTTCTCGTATATTAATTTATATGTAGCATAGTTGACTAATAAATAGTTTCTTTTGTCTAAAATCCTTTGGATTAACGTTAACGTTAGTTAATGCACTCGGCCTTAATATTCCTTTCGTTAAAGCTCCAGCCAAAACTCTACTAAAATTTCATTTATGCCACAACGTACAATCATTCTACACCTTTAAATCACCAGTTCTTCTCAACTATTATTCCCGACAATCTCACATACGCGGTTGAACAGAAGATGGCCTGTGGTCGTCATTTTTTAGAATAAAAATAATGCCGTCACTAATCCATATATCAACATATTTATTTCCATATTTCAAGATAATGACTATTTGCAGTTATAATAGATGCGAGAAGGACAGAGAGAATTAGAGAGAATGGATTTTGGAGCAATAAACTAGAATATATACTGGACACTGTATCATGAAAAAACACACAAATTGCAAGGACTTTACAGTGAAATAGAATTTAGGTAGCGAGAGAAATATAAAGAGACAGACTGGCTGAGTGATGAGAAGGTAGTAGATAGAAGGTTGGTGACTGGATGTAAACTGGTCGTAAACTCTCCTAAAATATACTACGGTTGCTCTATTTATATGAATTGAACTGTCCCTTCCTAGTCTGGCCTAAGGTGGGGAGTAACTAACATTTTTGATTCATTTTTGTGTTTCTGCGCTTTTCGGATCCCATTACAAAGTCTATTTTGCATGGTTACTTTTGCAGTTGTAAAAACCAATCTAATTAAGTTACAAAAAATATTAAGGCGCAAAAAGTTATTGAAAATAAGTTAATAAAGAAATATTCTATTTTTTTTGTTTTGTATTGTTTGTGTTGGAGTAAACTTGGAAAAAAAAAAAACTTTTGACATATAGATTAGCGGAAATATTTAAAAAATCCAGAATCATAATTAGAAGATTGAGTTTCTCGTGGTTTTTTTTATATTTAACGAAAACCACAAAATCTTTAAGCCTTCCAACAGTCTTTGTTGTACAAAATACTAGGATCATCGGATTGAAACCGCAACAATGGATTGTTATAAATCAACATTTCGTCCAAACACAAGTAAAGGATTCAACACTAAAAAAAAAAAACCTCATACAAAAACAAAAACAGTATTGGCCTGTAAATGTAAAACAACTACTCTGAAGAATGCGAAATGTCTTAAAATTATGGGCGAAACGTTGGTTTATTTAAAAATTAAAACGGGCACAACGAGGAGGCTAAATGTGAAATTTTTTGCATTCACAGAATATTGGGAATAATTTTGATATTTTCAAAGTTTCAATTTTTACTTTCATTTACTCCTAATAAGAGGAAGAATTGTAATCGAGTCAAATTTTCGATATCGAGTTTTCACCGGAAATTTCCCTTTTTTAAGGTCCCCTGAATCCAAAAAAGTGGTTTTTAGCAAATTGTGTTTGTGTGTATGTGTGTGTGTATGTATGTATGTGAACGTGAGTGTGTGTATGTGAACGTGAACAGCATAGCTCAGAAACGAAAAAGTAGAAAGCTGAAACTTGATATTCCGTCAGAGACCCATCTGACAGTGAGTCATCTGTCAAAATTCCTCAACCGGCAGTACCACTTTACTACTTGGTGTTCTTACTTTTTTGCGTTTTTCTCAAAAGTGGCTCCGACGATTTTCTTTAAACTTGTTAATGAACTAGACATACAAAAAGAGCTACAACTTTTATTTGAAACATTTCTCTGGGAAAATTCATTTCAGGGCACTTTGGGGAGGGCGGGGTTAGGTTTTCATCTAAAGTGCTATTTCAGTTTAGTGAACAATTCGCTCATCTGAATAATGTTAATTAGAATTAAATATATTGTTGAAATTCCAAGTTCGAAATAAATCGTATAACCGGAAGTGCGTTTACATTACCACTTTACTAAATGTTTTTTTTTTTTCACTTATTCGCGATTTTCTCATAAATTGCTCCGATAATTTTCTTGAAACTACTTATATAAACTACGCATACAAAGATCTACAACTTTTGTTTAAAACATTTCTATAGGAACATTCATTTAAGGGCAGTTTTAGTTGATTATACATAAATTCTATCATCCAAACAAATTTAATTAGAAATAAATAGATGGCCAAAATTACGAGTTTCAAGAAACTTAGTAAACCGGAAGTGCGCTTTTACTGAATATTTCTTTTCAGTTTTCGACGAATTTCATTAAATTTGGTAAACAAACTATAAAATTTGTGAATTATAATTTTGAGAACTGGAATAAGAGAAAATTTTGTGTGAGTGTTTCATACCAGATTTTTTTTTTTTTTTTACGGGTACGTTATGGTGGGCTGGATATTGACAAGAGAATCGTAGATCGTAGATGATGATTTTAATTTAACTATGATTATAACAACATTATGGGTGTACAAATCTGAATAAAACATTGTTTTTTTTCATCATTAAAACAAACAAATGAAAAAAATGTGGTGGATAAGACATTGTATGGCAGCATCCATCTATCATCCTCAGCAAAACATAACGGCAGTTTGAATTTAAACTTAATTCATAGATTCCTCCAGAACACGCTTAAAATAAATTTTCCAATAAAAGTGATAATCGCATTATGGTTTAGGTAGCAATCGAAGTTTGAAAAAAAATCGTTTCTGCGATATTCGAAAAAAATTCCAGAAATTACAAAAAAACTAGGTTAATAGGTTTTCTGCAAATTTAGAATTCTAGCAACGCTATACTCTAATATATGTAACATAGTTAGGACATGAATAATGAAACCTTTGGGTAACTCATTAACGCTCCATCAGAACCCTTCAAAAGTAATTTTTCCTCGAAAAATGTTTCAAATAGACAGATCCTATTGTTGGAGCCATTTTAGAGAAAACTGCCAAAAACTGAAAATACTGTGTTCAGGTTTATTGTGTATTCTTTTTTTAAATTTCTTACTAAATAATCATGATTTATATACTCAAACTTTGGAATGTAGTAAAATTTATTATAAAAGTTAGAGATCCGACGTGTTTAAAACTTAATTTATAGTTAACTGGCTGTGCCCTCTAATGTCCGCTTTGCAGTTTACCGAAAGTATAGGACATTTATCATTTCATGACGGAATATGCCAACTCTGGTAGAGTTTAGATTGCAATATTTCAGCTTTACTTAACGTCTATTATGAAGGCATTAACTGCTTTTTGCGTCCAGTAAATTTGTGCGACATGCATATGCTTACAGAAACTTTTAGCATTATCAGCAAATTTTAGATTTTAAAAAGATTAAGTAATTTTCATGAAAATTAGTAACGATTAACATACATGTATAATATAAAATAATTATCATACACTTGTAATCGAAATCTCTCGCATATTAATTTTAAAAAAATCTGATTTGAAACACTTTTACGAATTTCTCTTACTGCGAAATAGCATATTTTTTTCACACTTACTATTCTTATTAGTGTTTAAAACGAATGGCATTTTTATGGAGAAAATCTAATCACAAGCAACTGAAAAGCCTATTCAATAAAGCCACATATCCGCTCAACCGATTTTTCTTCAAACTCGAAATTTCGAACATATATTTAATTGTAATCAATATTATTTAGATGAGAGAATTCTATAGCACACTGTTGAACTAGAATAGCACTTTAAAGGAAACCATAAGCCCACCTCTCCTCCAAAAGTGTCTTTAATGAATTTTCCCTGAGAAACGTTTCGAATAAAAGTTATAGCTCTTTAAAAATTTAATTAATACATCGAAATAGAAATACAAGAAAGAAAATAGAAAGTAATACAAGAAAATAGTTGGTTCCGCAGAGTTGGAAAGCATCAGAGACATTTTCCGTGGTAGCCTGGCTTCATTTTTGGTCAACCACATGACCACAAAATGAAACCAGGTTACCACGGAAAATGTCTCTGATAATTAAAGAAAATAGTTGGAGCCATTTTAGAGAAAATAGCAAAAAAAATGAAAACTACTTTCGTTATAGCGCACTTGCGGTCATCCGATATTCTTCAAAATTGGAATTACGACAACATATTTATATCTAATTATTATAATATGGATGACAGAATTGTGTAATAAACTGAAAAATAGCACTTTAGAGGGCACCATAACTCTACCCCTCTCCTAAAATTGCTCTTAAATAAATTTCCCCTAAGAAATGTTTCAAATAAATGTTGTAGCTCTTTGTATATGTAGTTGATTATACCCAAGTTGAAAGAAAATCATTCAGTGAAGTGGCACTTCCGGTTGATGGATTTTGCTTGTAATTTTCGTGCCTGATGCCGTTGATAGTACCTAAATGGAATAACAAGTTTTTAAAGTTTCTGCAACTTTTTTCGTTTTTGAGATTTTCTTTTCACACCCACTGACACGCACACCATTTTCTAGAAACCACTTTTTTAGACTCAGGGGACCTCAATACGTATATTTCCGGTGAAAACTCAATTTCAGAAATCTGGCACGATTGAAATAAATACTTCCTGTAACAGCAGTTAGAGGAAGTAATAAACTATCATTGGTGTTCTATAATAAATTAAAGTTGTTCTTGTATAATTTAAAGTAAGTTTTTTTTTTTTTTGTTAAAGTTAATTAAAAAGTTAATTAGTCTATTCGATATATAATATTCTAATTTTTATACTTTTTGTACGTTTTGTCAATCTTGTTTATAACACTTTTTTCGCACTTTAATCGTTTTAATAAATAATCTATTCAGAAAACAAAGTGAGGCATGGGGTGGCGATAATCCCACTATTCTGGT
Organism: Triatoma infestans; assembly: GCA_011037195.1. Lineage (NCBI taxonomy): Eukaryota > Metazoa > Arthropoda > Insecta > Hemiptera > Reduviidae > Triatoma > Triatoma infestans. The sequence goes on along the minus strand of JAAEAF010014730.1, from coordinate 12,372 downwards.
ACCCTCCTCAGGTGAGAAAGGAAGAGGATGGCGTCAAGCGTCATTGTCAGCTCTCTTCCCCCCTCCCCCCGTCGACTGGCTTAGATGGCTAACGTGAGGAGGAAATGGCAATCAGGCTATAGTATCTCCTGGTTCTATGCTACTTCTAATAGAAGCTGCGATGGATATCGTGGGGAGAAAGAAAGGCGCTATTCCAGCTCCAATGGTCCTAAATAACTACTTCAGCGCTAATGACCTAAGTTGTCGATGCGCATAAAAAAAACACTATTCCGAAAAGTCACAATTCTATTTAACAAATTTTTGACCGAAACCGTAATATTAACCTTTATGTTTCCGCGTTCCATTTTCATGAGAAAACACTTGAGGAGTTTTCCGTTGAGATCGCGTAGGTGGTTTGCTAGGAACCGTTGTTTCGCCTGTATTGTTATGAGCCTTTTTTCCAAGGTTGAAACCTTGAAAGCTAATAGAGCATTATGCTAATTGTGAGCATTATGCTCCATTAGCTTTCAAGGTTTCGACCATGGTAAAGACTTATTGCAATATAGGCAAAACGTTGGCTGCTAGCCGACCATTTACTCGGTCTCATCCAAAAACTCCTCATCAAGTTTTTTTTTCCACCTTAATATCAGATACAATGATGATACTTGATCGGATTAAAAAAAATAATGATTGAGCTTCCCTGACATTTTTTTTACATTTTTGAGAGATATTTTGTTCACATATATAAGCCATTTGCCGCAAACATTTATTTACATAATATATCCAGTAACAGGAGATGATGAATAAGTAACTTAACTTTACTCGATTTTCTCTTACTGCATATCTGTACCTCTTTTTTCAGATCTTTATTAAAATTGCCAGTTGTTGCAAACTTGGAGTTTTGGGAAATCCTGCAAATCTCAGAGGTATGTCAGGAGTTGAGAACAAAGGGCGCTTTTCATTTAACAGGTATAATCCTCACCAACTTTGCAAAATATAATGCAAATCCTAAACTAGACGATGCAAGTTTAAAGGAAATATAATTTTTAGTAAGAGAAAGTCGAGTCAAAACATTTGATTCTTAAGTTAAGCTGTTAAGTTGTACACCTGCGCCATTAACAGTTTCTTAACATAGAACACATACATAAACATAACCTTATTTGCTAAACCACAAAAAAAAAAAAACTTATTTTATTACTTACTCGTATTAGTATTGTTTAATAATTGTCACTTCCGTTTTCTGTTGTCATACCTAAACTTCCTGCGAATTTTCTTCTTTGAATTATTCAGTTTACAAAAAACAGGAGTCAGGAGTCCTCACGCGTTAATCTAGTGGCTAGCACACTCGCTTTCGTGTGAGAATTCAGGGTTCGATTCCCATGAGGGCAAAGTCGGTGTTGACCCAGCATCGTGATGAAAAGTGGGAAGCTACATTCTTCCCGTATTCCTTCTGGTACTTCCCGTATTCCTTCTTTTCCTTCTGGTACTTCGGGGGATCTTTCTAGACCGTTCGGGTTTACCGGTCTCCCGTTGCAAGCAACGAGATCGGGATGTCACCACCATGGAAGGGCTTTTAGTGCAATGCCCGACCATAGCAGAAGTGCCGAAGCAGTCCTCCGCTTGACCCATTTAAGGGCAGGTTGAGATACGCTCAACCAGAGCGCGCAGAGAGATCCCACAACGTGGTCACACTCCACTACCAGAAGCTAGAGAAGTGGCAGGCACTCCACTACCAGAAGGCACTCTCTAGCAGGCTCTGGTGAACCGCGCGTACCCACCAAATGCGCTTCCAGCAGCGGCCTGTCTCCTCCCGCTCAACTCATGACCTCGGTCATTGGAGTTATTGGTTAAACCACGGCCACTACGAATCCTACCTCACTTGCAAGCAATTGGCTCGGAAAGTAGCTTGCGCCCGTAGTTCAGTATTTAAACTCTAACGAGCTAGCGTGACTGATCGCACGCCCAATGGATCTAATGTCCATCTACTGATTCCTGTCCATTACCTCAAGCACAGGGGTTTCAGTAATCCAGGTAACTTGCTGGCAACCCTGCAAGGGGAAAGGATCATCAGGAAGGGGTGGGTAGAGGGAATTCCCAACCTGGGAGAGCCACAAGCTGATTGCACCCCGCAGGGTGGGCGATGGCTTCGCTACAAGCCTACGCCAAAATGTCTCTAGTTGTTGAAGTAAAAGTGACAACTAGATTTTACTTTCCACACAAGGACTCATACATATCTTACTTATTTATTTGCCAGAAAAAAGATCAATACATCCTTCTTATTGGCAAGGTCAAGTAGAATATAATTTAAAATCACATAATTGTCAAGGCAAAACTTAATTTCAAAATATTCCTGTATCTTTAATCTTAAATATAATTTAAATTCACAAAATTGTCAAGATAAAAACTCAATTTTAAAATATTCATGTATCTCATACAGCGGGTGAGCTAATAACAGTTTTTTAACACTAGCTTTGAACCACTTCAAATTCTTATTTTTTTTTTCGCTGGTAAATAATTATATAGCGAGATGGACAAACTATGGAAGCTGGTACGAACTTTTTTCAACCTGTTTCTACTCTGAACAAGATCATTGCGCCTTCTGGTGAAATGGTCATGAACTTGCGAAAAACTTATAAATTGGCCTTCATTGCCCTTTACGTAAACGAGGCATTGGAAAATAAATATGACTGGTAGTGTCATTATATTCAATTTCTTAAACCAAGAACGACAAGATACTTTCGAGTCTAAACTCAAAATAACACTAATTGCTTTCTTTTGTAACCTAAGTATTTTTTTGCATTCGGCAGCATTACCCCAAATTATAGTACCATAGCACAAATGGCTGTGAAAATACGCAAAATATGCCAACTTTAAAGCTTCCAAGTAGAAGATACGACGTTATTAGAAGATAAGACTTGTCCAGTGCGGGGTCTCCCTTTTAGTCGCCTCCTACGACAGGCAGGGCAAACCTAAGCCTATTCTTCTACCCCGGGACCTACACGAAGAAGTGGGAAGCTACAATTAGTAGCGTCCTAGGTAGCGAAGGCCGGAAGTAAACGGTGTGGGAACTGCGGCGTGCTTACCACACCCCCCCCCTATTCAAATCGCCGTCTGGCAAGCCCTTGATGGGCTGTTGCGCCATAGGGTTTTTTAGGGTTACGAGAACAGAAACTCTCTTTATTTATTTATTTTCTTTCTTTCAAATCACACAACATTATTTCTCTAAAAATTCAATTTAAAAAATTGGACATGTTCTTCCTTCTTTCAGAGTCAGATTAAAATAATAAACCAAGAGACAAATGAAATCAGAATTATTATTATTATTATTATTACTACATCCTATTTACTTATGTTTAAACTTTGTACACTAACCACACATATATAATTTCTATAATTTTTATTTGGCACTATTTCCTGGAAAAATTGAGTTTTTAGGGGGGGGTGGTTGAGGGTTCAGCAGCATTATTTCGGCACTCCTCTAAAGTACCACCACTCAGTATAATATATGGTTTTATCACCTACATAAAATTAGAAGCACATTACAGATTACACAGTAGAAGTATTGATAGAAATACCAAGTTCGAAGAAAAATCGGTGTGCTGGAAATGGAATTTTTACAGAATAGGTTTTTTGGAATTTTTCTCAAAAACTGTTAAATCGATTTTCTTCAAATTTGGTTTGTTTGCTGGAAAAATAGAAACGTATTACTTTTATGTGAAACATTTTCTAGAAAAAAAATCACTGGCTTTCTTAGTTTTGACATAAAGCGCTCCATAAAACGTCACTTATGTGTACAATTAAAACCTCCACCACCATTTTTATAGCCAGCCCAACTAAACATTTGTAACGTTGTTGTAATTTTAAAGAAACGTTCTTGATAAAATTATTGTAAGTTAGATTAAGAGAAAGTCGTGTGAGTGATTCACAGAGGCATTAAATTAGTAAATAAATAGATATTTTGATGATAATCTTAATTGTCATGACATCTTTTTGTTGTCGGAAAAAAGTTCATTGCAAATCATATTTTGATGGTAATATTTATGAAAAAATATTTGCATATGTCCAATAAAAATATTCTTATAATTTATAGATCTAACTATAAATAAAATTGCCAAAATCTAGATTATTATGTTCTACAAAATCATGAAAGAAATAGAGTATTATATTCTGTGGTATGGAAGTACGTACGTACATGCTTCAGAAGAACAGTGGAACATTTCACATAGTGCTGGAACAAATCACTTACACCCCACATCATCTTAAAATTGCGATATTCTGACAGGAAGTGCTATTAGTTTTAGTATATCAGCACAGTAGTGTCTAAAATGTATCTTCGTCACATCAAACAAAAATATATATAGTAAAACAGTTGATTTTTCCAGGAGTCATAATAGTGTCATTTTTTAGAAAAGGAAATAAAAATATTAAAAAAAACAAAACAATGAAATAAAATTTAAGATAATAAATTTTATTGGAAGGTATTAATTAAACAAATAATTCATTTATCTTTATGTACACTATTTAAAATTGGCTTAAATATTATGTAATTATGTTCAACAAGAATTATTATTCAAAGTATATTACAATACAGAATAATTAAATTACACGTCATTATAAGCACAAAATCAAATAAAATTTTATTTATAACACATAAACAGAAGAGCCTAACTAAACATACTGTAACCTTCTTCAAGAATAACCATCACGCCAGTGGTGACACAGGCAACCGATATTATTCTTTACATACATATATATGTTCAACAAATTTATTATTCATAGTATATATTATTCATAATATAGAATAATTAAATTACACATTATTATAAGCACAAAATTAAATACAGTTTTATTTATTACACATAAACATAAGAGTTGTAAAGCTCACTCTACCTATCTAAACATAATGTAACCTTCTCCACCAATAACCATAACCATTAGTGGTGACACAAGCAACTAGTATTATTCTTTACATATTTATATTATAATGAATTTAATGTGTTTTGATTTTGATTTTAATAGATAATTATTTGTTTCAGGTAAGAAAGAAGTCATTTTTACATTGTTGCTATAAATCAGTAAGTTATATCTTTGAATCAGTCTATATTTAAAATATAAATAGATAGTGATATATTATGCATATTTTTTTTTTTATTCAAAGTAGAAGCCATTGAAAAAGAATCCTTGCATTAGTTTTCTGTAGTTGTGAGAGTTCTTAAGGGTAAAAAGGTTGAGAATTAAATTACAAGAAAACACATTATTACTAAACCTATTTACTTATTAATGAATGTAACCGAATATATTTTGTAGATATAATAACTTACTTTACTGGTGGGGGTTGTATCAGTGTGTTTAGTCACTGATAGCGAAACCAAAGGCAGATAAAGTAGGTATATCTTTTCATATGAAATAAGTGAATAAATATACAAATATTTTCACTATTGGTCATAATTGATGTATCATACGTTAATCATATTATCTTAAGACTTTGCTAATCAAATTATGGGAATTATGAAAATATCTATCACAATATTTTAAGTTTTAACATTTATGATTAGATATTTATACAATATAGTTATATATGTATGTATGTATATCTTTCCAGCAAAATTACTATTTTTATATCTCGTTACTGTTTTAAACGGTAGTATTGCAGATGTGTCAAATTTTCGAAATTTAGTTTTCACAAGAAATACATATTTTGAGGTCCCATGAGTCTGAAAAAAAAAAAATGATTTTTAGAAATCGTTACAGCCAAACTCAAAAACGGAAAATCGTAGAAAGCTAAAACTAGGTATTTCATTTTGATACTACTAGTGGACGCGATATAATAAGGTTTTGGCCAAATCGATCAATCGTAACAACCAATCCACTGAAAAGATTTGTCACACTTTTTTTGCATTTTTTTTTTAGGACGCTATTTTTTGCGATTTTCGTTGAAAGTGAGACAATTGATTGTTTCTTACAAACAGTTTCTTGGATAATTCTTTTGAGAGTTGTGTTGTCGATCACAGAATGGCTTTTGTATACTTGGTCTGGCTATTTTTTTTCTTTTCTTGGTAGCTTGTTAGACTTCTTCAGGTTGTTGGTTTAGCCATTCAAATTCTAAACCTTCAAAGGTTGATTTTGCGACTTGGTAAAGGCCATTACTCCTAATTCGCGTAGGGTACTAGAAACGCTTTTAGGGGGAAAATTGGATTTCAAAGTTGTAGCCCATTCGCTCATTCATTGCAGTAGACGTGATATAGGTGGTTCCTAAGGCGCCAGGAGACAGGAATCTAGCGTTTTTTGCGGCTGTTTTTGGCAAACTGGAGCGCTTTTTTGACGAATTTTCTCTATAGAATGCTTGATTCCATTACAATCATTACGGAAGCTTCCATATTTCGAGCAATATTCTGTGTTATTGGCATTACCCATCCAAAGCACTATGAGGTTTAGAGGACCCTAAAAGGGTCAGAATTTATAGATTGCACTGCCTCACTAAGCCAAACACAGCATGCTCTGAGTTAATCCTGCTTATTTAAAAAAAAAACTATTATTAGTAGTAGTATTAGTATTATTTACAATGGGTAAATTAAATAGTTTAATGGAAGGAAATGATGTAATGAGATCAAAGAAAGTCATAAATTACTATATTTTATTTTTGCACGATTGCTTGATTGTAAGTAATGAGTAGAGAGATTAGGATAGTAACTAGAGAGAATGTTGACTGAAAATCATTTCTTGATACTTTGTAGACTGGTTAGTATGTTAGAGATAGGTGTATTAACACTTTTCGAATAGATTTCATCGTTAAGACTTTTTAATAATTGCTTAAAAACTGTTTGTCTTATCAAAATTGTTCGTAAATTGTAAAGCTAATTTAAGAGACTTGTTAAAGTTTGACTTAAACTTCGAATTTAACCCATGTTTGTAAAAACATATCCTAGGGATGGAAATTGTAGTCTAGTTGCTGAAGGCGTGTTCGTCGGCGACTTTATAAGCGATTTCACCGAACTGGGCTTGATGTGAAATACTCACACTCCTTTCATTCAAAAACATTCCTTTTTTCGCACTTTTGGTTGATGAAATTTTGTCCGAAACCCTCGTGTCAGAGATGCGTTGGAGCTACTTAAACGGAAATACAAGTTTGAGCTTCCTGCGATTTTTCGTTATTGAGATAATTGTTCCCACACATACACACACGCAGAAAGAGAGCGAGTATGTTTGTGAGAGAGAGAGCGAGAGAAAGACCATCCACTAAAAACAATAGTTTCGTTCTTAGGGCGCTTCAAAACATCATTTCCGGTGTGGACTCAATTTTGAAAGTTTGATACGATCGTAATCTTCCTTAATACAATGTAAATTAAAAGTAAAGCAATTATTATTATTATTTTTTTTAATAATGAGATATTTCTATCCAGGTAACAGTTTAAGTCATGTTATTAGTAAATTTGTTTCATAAAGTTTGCTGAACTTTATAATATTTACGAACGTTATCCATGGTACGAAGTAAATGACTTTTGACCTGTAAATGACTTGTGTATTTCCTTGTTTAAAATGTACAAGATATTTATCTGTTTCTTAGAATGTGCCTTTAAGTTGCTTTCTCTCTCTGTGTCCAATCGGAATTATCTGTCTATAATTCTTTTCTTAGCAAATAAATTAGAAAAGTATACCTCTCACTTGATTTTTTTTTTTAATACACTTGTGAAATTGATTTCGGCGTATGTATTTGTGAAATGGGTAACTTTCATTTTTCTTTTTATTGCTCTTTAAAAGGATGTTTTTTAGTTCATCTATATTTTTCATCCAGTAATGAGAAATTATACCATAATTAATAACTTAAATGGGTGCTAATAACGTCAGAAATTGATGCGCTCCCAAAGAATCAATGATAACCAATGATGCAGGCCAAGTTCATTGTAAAATATTAATTTCTCATATTAACTTTTGCATATAAATAAGTTAAATGTTGAATATTTTTGTACAAAAATTATATTTTTTCTATTTATTTATATTTAAAAAAAAAATATATATTTGAAGTGAAACACACACACGACTTTCTTTTAATCGTCTTATTATTTTATTATTATTATTCAAGGAAGGGGAAGACAAAACCCTACGCTATCCAAAGCCTCCCTGGGCCCATATAACTAGGTCTTGGACAGCAGTCCAGGCCCAGGTTTTACCCATCTAAGTTTCGTCACAAATCGGACCAAAACCTTAAAAGGACATAGCTTAAGATGCTCTACCGATATCCTATTCCGGCCGAAGGTCCTAAACCTAATCTCTCACAGCCCAAACAATCGTCATTAGATGCATGGGTGTTTCCTCCTCCGTCTCACAAAGTCTACAAACGGGGTCAGGCATGAGTCCCAATGTATAGAGATGTCTCCTTAAGCCACAATGCCCAGTGAGGAAGCCAATCAGATGCCTGAGAGAGGTCCATGAAAGACATTGGATCCCGCTACTCAAAGCTCCGTCCGGACCCCCAATGAGCATCTTAGACTGCCGACAACCCACTGCACTCATCCATAAGGATGGCATGACAAACATGTGCCAGAAGACACACCAACAGCAGGCTCTGGACCAATGAAAGGGAGAGAGGCGCCTAATTTGGCAAACCTATCCACCTCCTCATTCCCAAAGATTCCCATATGACCTGGAACCCAGACCAGAAGCACATCCTTCAATGAAGAAAGATCTTCCAGTCTTTTAGAACATTCCAACACCAACCTGGAAATGATGACACATGAACTCAGTGCTTTCAGCGCAGCCTGGCTGCCCGAGCAGATACAAACACCTTTTAAATTAGTGTTACGCGCACCCTCTCATCCAAAAAACAGCAAAGAATTGCATAAACCTCAGCCTGGAAAACGGTGGCCCACTCACCAAGAGGCACCACCAAATGGTCTCTCGTCTCAAAATAGAAGGCAGCCTACCACCCATCCATCCTGGAACCGTCCGTGTAGCATCGGTGATAATTCTCAGGAATCACCCCAGACGGACCCAGGGTTAACCAATCTTCCCTAGAAGGTTTTATCGTCTTAATATAGTTATATACAAAATGCACAAAGTTTCTTTAAATTTCAAATTTTGCTCATTTGTCCCAAAATCAAATGCCCAGGTACCGAGTAGAACAAGAGCCAACCTTTCATTAACTAAGGCCGTTAGAGAAATGATTACATTATATAGAATGCCAATAATATTGAACAAACACATATGAATTTTGAACAACTCAGATTCCTCAGATCATTCTGAAAACAATTTGGGGGGGGGGGATATTACAAATAAAAGTATAGTATGTTTACATCTATGCAGTTAGTATTCCAAGTTTAAAGTAAATCGTTAGAGTAGTTTTCGAGAACATTTCATAAAACTCGAAAATCTATTCTGTAAAAGCGAACTTTATATTAATCATTTTTCTTCAAATTTGGAATTCTAGCAATGTTCTAATGAATCTAGATATTATAGAGGTGAAAGAACCATACATTGTACTGAAGTGGAACTTCAGAGGAAATTGTAACGCTACCGTTCCCCTAGAACTCTTCAAAAAATTAATTTTCCGGGGAAAATGTATCAAATAAAAGTGATAGGTATTTATGTGAGTAGATAGTATAGCAATGTTTAAAGAAAATCGTAATCGGAGCTATTTAAAAAGAAATAATAATAATAATAATAATAAAGTCAGACTTTCGTACCATTCGCTAAAAATAATATTTTCCAAAATCAGGGGACCTGAAAATATATATTTCCGGTCAAAAATCAATTTCGAAATTACGATAGTAATAGTTCCTCCTGCCGGGATGAGATGAAGATCGTACCGAGATGGATGCACTGAGATAGAGTTGGCAAAAATCCTGAAACTGAAAAAAAAAAAAAAAAAATTATTTCCAGTAGTTCTTCATACAATTGTCTGAGTGAAACAATTGTCTTCAAACTCAGAATTTTTGCAAATTACTCAATGTTTTTTGGTTGTTGATAAGTTATACATCATTCATTTTTATCTGGTATTTTATCCGGTCGTACCGTGCATATTTATTTTGTTCCTTACCGATTTTTGTATTATCATCCATCGTTACAAGTAAAGTTATCCATTTCGTGTAGAAAGTTCACTTCAAACGTAATGTTTTCGTTTTACTCGACACTTATGGTTTGTATGTGCGGGAGGTTACAAGGTTATGTTACTATGTGTGTGTTCGTGTGTGTGTGTGTGTGTGTGTTTTTAATGACAAAATGGAATTATTATAAATTATGATTAGACATTAGAATAGTGTATAATAAATAGCTTGTGTTTGAAGGATATTTTATATCTAAATTTTAATAGTGGTGTTAATTTATAAAGTCATTTTTATTAGGCGGGGAGGGGCGATAAGAAATTTCAGGAGTATACTATAGTAATATGAAAAAGTTTGAAGAAAGGCAATGCAAAGTTTAAAGGTAGTCAAAAAGCTTGTAAAAAGCAATAAATAAATAAATAAATAAATATGAAATCAAAGCAAGGTTAATACAAGAAAAGATGTAGGTAAATTGATATGTAAGAGATGGTTGGCAGCAAACGGCAAATTGGAGATGATATTAAAATAAATAATATAGAGGAAATCAAATATATTCATTTGTATTATTTTATCATGTTCGCTTTTAAAATGATATTGTTTTAGGTCTAAATTACATTAAGAATATGTTGTGATGGCATTTTTTAAGTGAAATGTATTAGGTGTGATGATATGTTGTTGTATGTTTGTAGTAGCGTGTAGCACGAGCGGTTTTGTAAAGGGGCTTGTAAGTGTGAATGTATTCAAGTATGTATTAAATAGAGAGAGAAGTATTAGAAAATAATCAAGAGATCACCACTGTTTGTGAAATAAATATATTAAATTTAAATGAATTTAATAACTTTACACATAGTTATTTATGAATTTGCATTGGCTAATAAATACATAGTATCGAATAATTAGTAGCTAGATTGATTTAACACAAATATTTTAACTTATAACTGGCACTGATTTTAAGAGAGTGATTCCTGATACAAGTGTTCTGATTGAATGTCTAATTTAGACTGTTATTATTTGAAAGCAGAATTTAGACCGCTTAAAGAATGCTCTGCTCTAGCGGGGGATTTTTCTCCTACAAAACAGTTGGCCAAGTGGCATTGCCTCACCCTAACGGATTCTTGTCCCTTTGTCTCTTCAGTAGCACTGACCTTAATTTAATAGTACTGACTCTTTCCCCTTCACTAAAATACACGGTTTGAACTAGCTAAAATTCACTATTTTATTTTCCAAACTTATTTCACTTAAAATATTGTCAAAATTCACTAAACTATTTTTCCAAATTTATTTTTCCCAATTGCTACTTTCACTACATAAGGTATTTTTTAATTGGGAGCGGGGGATAGGAAATGCATTAGAAATTTCAAAAGTGCATTATGCAAACAATCTCTATTTTAAACGAGAAAAGTAGAAAATTTGACTTGATAAATTAACAACATTATTAAAATTTAATTATAAAATAATCCTTCAAAACATGATATTTAATATACACTATTTTCTAATGTCTAATTATAATTTATAATAATTCCATTTTTCATTGAACACACACTCACACATAGTAACATAACCTTATAACCTCACGCGCATACAAACCACAAGTGTCCAGTGAAACGAAAACATTGCGTTTGAAGTGAACTCTCTACACGAATGGATAAGATTTACTCTGACGATGGATGAAAAAATCTGAAACCAGTCAGGAACAAAATAAATAAAATAAATGCAACGACGGATAAAATTCCAGATGTTATATCCAGCATTATGTGGACCCATCCACATATTCAACATTCATTTTTCCACTAAAAGAACACTTTTCCAGATTAAGTTGAACGATTGTTGCTACATTGAACCCTCAAAAATTAAATTTTTCAAAATATTGTTCCCAATAAAAGTTAAGCCTCTATAATTGAGGAACTAGCATACAAAGTTTACGAAATTTCGTTACAACCATTTTCAAGAAATTTTGAAAAGTGTTAAAAATTAAATAAATATCTTTCAGTGGGTTCGTATTTCCGGTTGACCGATTTGGACTGGCAATTTATTTCTGCTTCTCTGTTCTATCAGTGATATATAACGGAATATATAGTTTGAGTTTCCTGTGATTAAATTTTTAAAATATTTTAGTTCAACACAGAGAAAGTTCATGTGAATGACCCACATCAAATTTGTTGACTTAAATATACATATATGTCTTGAAATCTCTTGAGTATGTAATTTTTTTTAGCGAATGATATATGTATATATTCCGGTTGACCTATTTTCTTCAAATTTTGGAATTCTATCAATACTTCTCAATATCTCTCTCTCTCCCTCCCTTTCACAAACACACGTACAGACAGAAAATTCGCAAAAAAGTTCGTAACTA
>JAAEAF010014729.1:0-25757 GCA_011037195.1 Triatoma infestans | reverse complement strand
CATTCATTCCAAAGTTACAGTTAATCATTATAGTCGTATTTACAAACAAACAAAATTCTCGAAAAAGCTCGCAAACCTATTTCTGTAAAGTTACACTTCCAATTTTTTCAAATTTGAAATTCTGAAATGATTCTAATATTCTATCGGCGGTTGACATTCTACTGAAGTTAATACTTTTGAGGAAAGGCTTAACGCAAATGTTCCACCAGAACCCACCAAAAATTCAATTTTCCCGGGAAAATGTTCCAAATAAAATTGATATGTATCAATTAAATGTAGATAGATAGTTTACTAGGTTTAAAGAAAATGGCTGGAGCCGATTTCAAAGGAAAATCCCACTTCCGGATGAAGAATTTGCTTTGGAAACCTTCGTGTAAGCCGCGGTAGTTATACCAAAACGGAATTTTAGCTTCTGGTGAATTTTCATTTTTGGTGTACGTATTGTGTTCACAAACACACAACACAGACTATTCGCTAAAAACATTTTTTCCCTGCGTAGCGAGACCTCAAAACACAAATTTCCGGGGGAAACTCAATTTTGTAAAGTTGGACGATCGCAATACCACCCCTCTCATAGCAGAAAAAGAAAATAAAAGGAAAAAAATACTAGAAATATGAAAAATGCGTATAAAAAAAATCACCCAATTAAAGAATTCCATATCATAATTCAACAACACCTCGAAAATATTATTTACGTGCTTGTCTGTCCAGAAACAATGGAAGAATGCAATCATTATATTTGATTAAGATAATAATAAAAACAATTCTAAGAACAATAATAATACGTAATTTTTGTAATACACATCAAAACAGATATTTATTATAATTAATAATAATATTATTTCGAATTAAAAAAAAAAAAAAATCATACATAAATTACCAGAATAACAAATAAATAGTGGCGGTAAAATATTCTTCAATATCAACAAGTTGTTAATAACAATGTTTACAAGTTTTGTTTTCTTCTTTAAGAGGTCAAGGTTAAATAAATCAAATCAATTATTGTTTTTTTTTTCTTCTTTTACTTTATGAAAAATTTATAACTTCTTTAGAAAAATGTTCATTGTAAAACTTCTTTGGAAAATCAATGGAATGTTCGTAATGTAAACAACTTTTTAATCACTCATCTACACGCCTTATAAAATCAGTTAATAATTGCGACGTAAATAAATATTATAAAAAAAAAATCTGTTGTGAAACACTCACACAACTTTTTCTTACTCCAGTTCTCAAAATTATAATTGACAGCTTTTATTGTTTCTGTACCAAATTTAATGAAATTCGTCGAAAACTGAAAAAACTGGTCAGTAAAAGCGCACTTCCGGTTAACTAATTTCCTTGAAACTCGGAATTTTAGCCATCCATTTATTTCTAATTAATTTTGTTTGGATGATAAATTTGTATAATCAACTATGATACCACTTTAGAGAAAAACATAACCCCACCTCTCCCCTAAAAGTGCCCTTAAGTGAATTTTCCTAGAGAAATGTTTTAAATAAAAGTTGTAGATCTTCGTATGTTTAGTTTATATACGAAATTTCAAGAAAATTGTCGGAGCCATGTTTGAGAAAATCGCGAAAAAGTGGAAAAATCATTTAGTAAAGTGGTAAAGTAAACGCACTTCCGGTCATCCGATTTTTTCAAACTCAGAATTTCAACAACATATTTAATTCTAATTAACATTATTTAGATGATGGGGAATTGTGTAACAAACTGAAATAGCACTTTAGATGAAAAACCTAACCCCACCCCTCTCCCCCATAACTGCCCTTAAATGAATTTTCCTAGAGAAATGTTTAAATAAAAGTTGTGGCCCTTTGTATGTGTAGTTGATGTACCAAGCTTCAAGAAAATCGTTGGAGCCATTTTTGAGAAAACCGCAAAAAAGTAAAAAACCAACAAGTAAAGTGGTACTTCCGGTTGAGTAATTTTGACAGATGACCCATTGTCAGATGCCATGGTGATACCTAAACGGAATATCAAGTTTCAACTTTCTACGGTTTTTCGTTTTTGAGCGATGCTGTTCACACACACACACACACACACACACACAAAGAGAGACACATACACACAAACACTCAGACCATTTGCTAAAAACCACTTTTTTGGACGTAGGGGAACTCAAAACGGATATTTCCGGTGAAAACTCGATATCGAAAATTTGACACGATTACAATACTTCCTCTTACTAGGTGTATCAGAAAGTAAAAAAAAAAAAACAGAAATCTCGATGTATGAAACACTTTCTTGTTTTTTTTCTAAATGCAATCCTTATAAGTGGCAAATTTTCCTCAGTCTTTACACTGTTACAAACAGTTGACCTTAATATTATAATGATTAGCTCTTTAGAATGTGACGTCATTATTGAAAATTCGCGGGAAATCTAAAACACTTACTAGCAATAAATTTAATTTCTCATTGACATTATTATAGGTTTTTTTTTGTAAGGATATTCACTAAAAAGTGATACTTCCAGTTGAATTTTGACAGATACCAGTAGTATATAATAGGTGCTCCGAAGACAGAATTTTACTCCTTCACTCACCCTATACTTTCCAGTACACGTCGGTGCATCTCTCTCTCTCCTATCCAGAAAGCCGAAGCAGGCGTTCCACAAGGTAGTATTCTTGACCCAATCCTATACACCATATATAACAGATATTCCCACCCATCCAGAAACCACTCTCCTCACCTATGCAGATGAGGAGAATCCCAAAACATCACACTCACCCGCCGCCGCATTACTCTCCCTTCAATTTACTATAACTTAATTCCTATCACACCCATCAATGTCGTCCGTTATCTTGGGTTATTCATACATAAGAGACTTAACTAGAATCCACATACATGATTAAAAAGGATTGAACTTAACAAACGCTATCGGCTATTGAAAAGACTACTTGACAATCTAATCTCTCTCTCTAGACAACAACGACTAAAATAATATAACTCTATATTGAAACCAATCTGGATGTAAGGTATTGAACTATGGGGCTCAACTAAACGTTTCAATCTCCATACACTACAATTCCTCCATACACTACAATCCTTCAAACAATAGTTAATGTCTACTCCTTCTACGTATCCAATCTAACCATCCACAGAGATCTTGAAATTCCTTTTGCCAGAACCTGATATAAAAAATTCCATCAATCCAATCCCTGTAATCCCATTTTAAACCTTTAGTCCGTCGTTTATCATCCCTCACTATTCCAGATAACCCACCAAGGCGTTTAATACGCGAATGGCCTCGTGATTTTCTGTCCGCAAGAGATAAGAGCAATTAGTTCTGCGTAAAGGGTGTGTTACCGCTGGGTTGCTGTATGTATGTGTGTGCGTGCATGCTTAAATGATTACTGTGTGATTGTTGTTACTTATAGCGTAAGTATCGCTGATAAAGCAATAAAAGGAAAAAAGCTTTGCTATTCGCATACACAAATACGTACATATATACATACACACTCACACAAACACACACTGACAAGAGAAAGGAAAAATTCATTTAAAAAATGGACCCAATATGTTATTCGTTTCCCAATATGTCAGACAAATTACGCAAAAATATGTAAAACATTCAATAGTTAAAATAAGGACAGCCTAGAATCACGTTCTATTTTTTGCTGTCTGTCTCTAGGAAACAAAATAACATTTATGTACACTAAAACTGAACGAGCGACAGATTCCATGGAAGCAATCATAGGTAATGGAAGCAATCACCATCTAATTTGTCATACCAAACGCAATATGTGACAGACGTATCGAAGCGCTCCTGGCCTCCAAACTGCACGTGAACTACGCTTGATCGATCACCCCAGTCACACCCACTACAATAAATTGGCGATGATCTTGGACATTCTTTCCTCTACTCGAGTATTTTTATGGACAGTTCCTATCCTCACAAATATATTAGTCCTGAGGTGTCAAAGAGGTGTTGTGCAAACACAGGGTCGTTTCACAAGAGAAGAATGTCGCTACAACGGAGAGGCTATGGTGCAAGATCTCATCGTGACAGAAGTCCTCCGCTTGACCTACGAGAGGCAAGTCGTTTTCTAGCTCAACCAGCGCGTGGAGGCCAACCTTAGTTGACCACCTCCACCGGAACGTAAAGAAGGTTGACTCAACTTTAGCTGCGGTGGGACGCACCTCCTAGCGTAGGGTACTTCTATTGTCAATAGGATGGACAACAGTATTCATATCAACAATTATTCACTCTTCGTTCGGTCACTCTACACTCTATATAAAACTCATATCTCCTCACTAAATAAATTCTAAAATATAATAATAAGTAAGGTGTCAGTGTAGTGTGCGCGTGTGTACATCAATTCACTATTCCTAACTATTTTTTGCATAACCGTAACCGATATATTAAAATTAGATAATTATATTAAAATGAACAATATTTATACGCATTACTGCTGTAAGAAGAGTAAGTATTGCGATCGCATCAGATCGCATCGATAGTCATCAAAACTGTGGTTTGTGTGTCAGTACAGAAAGTGACAGGAAGCTAACACTTGGTTTTTCGTTTTTCGTGGAGGACAAGAAAATAAGGTTTTGGTTTAAGTGATTCCTTTAAAATTGATATAATTTATAAATTATAAAGGCAGTCAACCAATTTTTTTTTTTTTTTTGGTTTGGATAAATAAAAAAAAAACACATGTTTGTTAGCAATTAACACGTTAAATCAGTATAATATTGTAAAGAGGTGTTGTATTTTTAGTGTGTAATTAGTTTTATTAGACAGCAATCTTAAAGCGGAGAAAAGATTTAAATCCAACGAAGACAAGAAAAGGAAAATTTCGCAAAAGACAAGAATGGTGGCCGGAATGGAAATTAACTATGACCAATTAGGTAAATCATTTCAACCTTTACGAGTAACCAATTGGAAAGTATATCTAAGAGAGCAAAGGGAGAAATTTTACCAACGTATTACACAAAATGAATATCCAATTGCGGAAAAAAACAATTTCTTATTTTTAAAATCATTGGGCAGCGGTATGTTTGGTAATGTATTATTGGTGCAAAACAAATTGACACAAATCTATCATGCTGCAAAAATAATTAAAAACAAATTATTATTAAAACCTAAATTTAAGCAGCATATTACAAATGAACAACAAATATTAATGGCGATTAGATTTCCATTTACAGTAAATTTAGATTATTTCATTGAAGATAATGTATGTTTATATTTTATAATGCCTGTAGCTTTAGGCGGTGAACTATTCACATATATTGAAAAAGTTGGTGAATTAAAAGAACAGCCAGCTAAATTTTATGCAGCGCAAATAGTATTAGCATTTGAATATTTACACTTTCTCGATTTAATTTATAGAGATTTAAAACCAGAAAACATACTATTAGATCATACTGGTTACGTGAAAATGACTGATTTCGGTTTTTGTAAATTGTCTACAAGAACTTATACATTATGCGGTACACCAGAATATATTGCACCAGAAGTGTTAACCAATCATGGTTATGGTAAAACTGTTGATTGGTGGGCTTTTGGTGTATTTATTTATGAATTATTGTGCGGTCGTTCACCATTTTTTGATATATATTTAGAGAATACTTATGAAAATATACTAAAAGGTAAATACTATATGCCGAAACATTTCTCACCTGAAGTTAAACATTTAATAACACATCTATTACAATATGATATAACAAAACGTTATGGTAATTTAAAAGGCGGTGTTGAGGATATTAAAAAGCATAAATGGTTTAAAAGTATTGTATGGTTGGATATACTGAATCGTAATGTACAACCACCATTCATACCAAATATAAATGATTTACAAGATACATCAAATTTCTATGACAATGCAAACCAACACATTGACTTTGAAAAATTAAAAGAAGAAATAAAAGAGAAACCTAGCCACACGAAGATAGTAGATAAGCGAGAAATTGTATCATCTACACAGCTAACAGTTAAAAAAAAGAGAGAGCATATATTGTAAACAAAGAAAAGGATGAGACAAACTATTATAAGAACAATAGTTAGTCAAACACTCAAAGTATATCCACAATACTTGGAATATACTGTGAACTTTATTAAAGTATGAACAACTTAAAGATTTTTCATTGCTACATCAATACAAAAGTTCTCCAAAACAAATTGATTCATCAAGTAGTGGTTCTTCTAACAATATATAAATAAAATGTAATAAAAATTTACGAATTCAGAATTAGTTTATTTGTTAATTTTTTTTTCTTTATCTAATCGTGTTCAATTTTCGATATATACTTTTTACCGGAAATCATCAGAGATGGATAAAGTCTTTTGTTAATGGAATTTTTACAGTTCACATAAAATTTCAAATTAAATCAAAAATATGTTATGAAACACTCACACACCACTTTCTCTTACTACAGTTCACACAGATTTAAATGATTCAAACTTATAAATTTTACTAAATGTTTGCTTTCCTTCAATTTCATATCAAGTGCAGTATCTTTACTTGATAATTACTTTTTTTAAGAAACACTTCCCCTTCCCTAAAACTTCTTTAATGAACTTTCACGGAAAGAAGTTATCAATAAAAGTGATACGTCACTGTATTTATAGTTGGTGTAAAAATTTTTTTATAAAATCAGTCAGTTTTTTTATGGATAAAATCGTCTTCCTTTCAACCGATTTACTACCAACTCATATTTAATTTTAAAACAACATATTTAAAGACCAAAAAACATATTTAATTTTAATTAATATTAATTAGATGACAGAATTGTAAAAAATACAAAAAAAAACACTTTAGAAGTTTAAACAAGAAAATCTCAGGAAAATGAAAGAACTTCCGTTCAATAAAAACGCACTTCCGGTAAAACCGATTTTCTTCAATCTCTGAATATCAGCCACATATTTAATTCTATTTAATATTATTTATCCGATATTTTATCCGTCGTAGAATGCATATTGGTTTTGTTCCTTAAATTCCAACATGTGGAAATTAAATTTTCTTCTTCTTTCCCCGTTTAAAGTACAGATTATTTGCCTGATATATTTAAAATCTCCTACCATGCCCTAATTAAAAAATACCTTTACAAATGCCATCACATTTCTCTCAGCATATTCTTAATTGTAATTTACATATAAATTAATAATCATTTAAAATAAGCATGATAAATAATAACGTACACATTTGATTTCCTTTATTACTACTTTAAAATCATCTCTAATTTGCTGTTTGCTACCACCTTCTTACATATCAATTTACTAACATGTTCTCTCATATTAACCCTGCTTCTTTTTCACATTTATTTCTTACTTGTACAAACTTTTCACTGTCCATAAACTGTGCATTGCCTTTCTTTAAAATTCATCCAGTAATTGCCTTTCCTTAAAATATATCTAATCTTATTAGTACGTTTACTCCTGAAATACCCCCCACCCCCCTCCTCCAATGAAAATGACTTGATAAAACACTGAGCATGCTTAACAACCGTCTTAAAATTTAGTTATAAAGTATCCTTCAAAACATGCTATTTATTACACACTATTTTCTAATGCCAAATCACAATTTATAATAATTTTTACTTTGTCATGAAACACACACATGTAGTAACATAACCTTATAACCTTCCCACATACATACAACCAACAAGTGTGAGTCTACAGAAACATTTCGTTGAAGTGAACTCTCTACACGAACTTGGTGAATTTGCTCTGACGATGGATGAATATCCGAAATAGGTCAGGAACAAAACCAATATGCATGCTACGACGGATAAAATACCGGATGTTATCCAGCATTGCGGTCCCAGCCACATTTTCAATAATATTATTTAGATCATACAATTTTATCATAAATAAATAAAAAAATTTAGAGGAAAACATAACCCCACTTCAACTCCAAAAGCATTGAATTTTCCTAGAGAAATGTTTCAAACAAAATTAATAGCTCCTTATATGAGCAAAATTAATAGCTCGTATGTGTAGTTAATTTACAATTCATAAAGAAATCGTTAGTGCCGTTTTCGAGAATATCACCAAAAACTTCCTGCAAAACTATTTTGTAAAATAGCATTTCCGGTAATCCGATTTTCTTCAAATTTGTAATTCTATTCCGCTTCTAATATACATATATATTAACATTATGTAGGTAGTGACACTTTAGGGGGAAATTTTTTCATACTCAAGGGAGGGGACCCCAAAAAATGTATTTCCGGTGGAAATTCAATTTCAAAAACTGGCACACGATCGAGTGAGAGAAAGTAAAAAGAAGATATGCCAAATTTACTATACGTGGGCAAGATGAAAAGTTCTTGGCCTAGTAGTGAAAAAAAGTGTTTTTTTTTTTTAAAATGCATTTATTTCTCAATGTAGTCTCCCTTTAGTTCAATACACTTTGTCCAACGTTTCTCCAGTAACTGGATTCCGTCTCTGAAGTGCGATTCTAGGAGGTCTTCAAAATATCCATTTACCACTATCACCTCTTCATTTGACCCAAAACGTTTTCCAGCCACAAATTTCTTCAGGTTTAGGAATAAATGAGTCAGAGGGAGCTAAATCTGGCGAATAGGGAGAATGTTCCAACAATTCGTACTTCAAATCCTTCAATTTTCCCATTGCCAAAGCGCCGCCTTTTTGGGCGGGTGCATTGTCCTGGTGAAAAAGGTATTTTTTTTTCATTTGCAAACCAGGCCTCACTAATTTTTTCATCTAGCTGGTCAAGAAGATCCCATTAATTGTTTGACACTTTGGCACGTAGTCAATTAAAAGAATCCCTTTGGAATCCCCAAAAAAATACGAGCCATAACATTTCCAGCCGATGCAATTATCTTTGCTTTCTTCGGTGCAGAGCCACCGGATTCTACACTGCTTGGATAGTTGCTTTGGCTCAAGTGTAAAAAGTGGTAAGCCCAACAACAAATCGGCGCAGAAAATCGGTTGGTTTCTTCCTAATACGGCACAAACTTTGCTGAGAAACTCGATTCCTCATTTGTTTGTGTCAGTATTTAACAAATGCGGCACCCATCTTGCACAAACCTTTAACATTCAGAGTTCTACGTGCCTTTCTTTTGAGATGCCTACAGCCTTAGCTATCTCATACACTTTTAATTGTCGATCATCTAGAACCATATTGTGTATCTTCTCGATATTTTCTTCGGTAGTTGCAATTTTTGGCCGTCCTTCACGTGGATCATCTTCAATCGATGTACGACCACGTTTAAACTCAGCAGCCCATTTTTTTTTACTGCTGATAACAAACGTGCAGACATTGATGAATTTCTGTTAGCGATAAACCATCCAAAACGTAAAATATTATGACGGAACGGTATTCAAGTTTTGTCAAAAACACACAACGCGCTTACTTTAAACACCCGTATAAGACAAACTGTCTGATCAATTTCACATTTGGGTATTTACTTTTGCAACAAGTGTGCCAATATAACAAAACAGTAATTTCATTTGTAGCAGTGCCATCTGTGGGCTAGGGTGAGAACTTTTCACCTTGCTCTACTACTCGTAATTATTAATGAAATTGTGATTTTTTTTTTTATCTTTAAATATGAAAAAAAGAAATAAATTCAATGTTAATTGAATAATAATTGTAGCAGCTAATAATAATATTGCCTATGTCAAAATCTGTGTTATGTCTAATGGAATAGAAAATCAAAATGGCCCAGTAGAGAGCGTGAGTTCAAAATCGGTTGACCGTTATTAAAGCGGATAATGGGACGGGTAGGAGGGGAGGAGAGAGCTTTCTCTATGAATGGAAAGTGAACGTAATGGCGTGTGAAATTTACATGTGGCTTACACTATGGAGAAAATCCTATTATAAAAGGGACCACATGGCTGAATTAACCAAACTAATACGTACATTGTATGTTCCTCATTTTCGTTTTTAATAGCTATAATAGATCTAGGAGAGCAATAACAAGATATCCTAGATATAGAGCAGTTCTACGTAGAAAGTGTATCACATACAATAACCTCAAAGAAATGATGATGACACAAAGTGAAGGATTGTCCTAAAATCATTGTTGATTCATCTTTATTACAAGATAATTCTAGGATAGCATGGCCGAATTTATAAAAAAGTAGGTCTTATAATAGCAGGATCATTTCTCCTAGTTACTAACTTTTCAAGTGAAAGTGAATCCAATACAAAATATTTACCACTTATTGTTTTGCACGATATCTCTTGATGCGGCCTCTGAATACTAGCAAAACATATAACCTATATAAATTAAATTATTACAAATTAGTGAATTAGCTCACAAGGTCAAGGATATCAACAGAATGCTGTAAATATTACTGAATATGATTTCGACCGCAATGTTGATCATAAGAAGTGGATGCTTCCTGGAAATGTTCTAAAAATAAAGAGATAGCAGGAAAATGATAAATCAGTTCAAGTGTATCTTTTTATATACAGATGGTACTAAATGTATGAACATATTAGATGTGATTTGTTGCATATCGAAAGAGAAAGCAATTAGTGGAGGAGGGTTGAAATATGTTGTGAAAATTCTGAGTTTGAAGAAAATCGGTTGACCGGAAGTGCCAACTTTACTGAATGGATTTTCAGTTTTTTGCGATTTTCTCAAAAAATGGTTCTAACGATTTTTTTTATTTTAATCTGAAATATTTAGAACTACAAAGTTTATTTGAAACATTTCTCCGGAAAAATTCATTTAAGAGGGACTTTCGGGTGAGGAATGGAGTTATGTTTTCCTCTAAAATGCTGTTTCAGTTTATTATTTCCCCAAATGATCTAAATAATATTAATTACAATGAAATATGATGTTGAAATTCCGAATTTAAAGCAAATTGATTCACCGGAAGTGCGAAGTGAACAGGTTTTACCGGCGGTTTTAAGTGTGAGTGTTTCACACCAGCTTTTTTATTTTTTAATAAATTTTTCGTGATTTTTATCGACAAAAGTCCAACAATTTAACTTTCCACTAAACTATTATTTTAATGTACGGTTCTAATAAAGTGGGCTGTTTTATAACATATTTTATTTATATACTTAATTCTACGCAATAAATAGCTATATTATTAAATAATATTGATATATGTGTCACATTTACTTATCTATATTACATATGGTAAACTTATCAGCAACACCTGACCGGATATTATATAGATATAACTTTATTATCATTTTTACGGCCTTCTTTGTTTCTTTTTTTTTTTTTAATAAAAATTTGTCCACCCATCTGTGACACAATTAAACATTACGGGCTAAAACAATAACGCTTAGATTTATAGAATCGGAAATACGAATTATCATGGGAGGAAGATTAGATTAGAAGCGGGGGGAAGCCTCATTCTATAGCGACCTGCAAGTCGAGGTTTATTGTGGATCCCCTTAAACTATTGCACAACCCCCAGCTTTGCCCTCCTGCTCAATCCTAACAAAGCTGAGAGCGGCTCCGTCATGAAGCTTCTAGCTTCGGGATTGCCTGTCCCCAATTGAAGAAACCTAATCCTCGCCAGCCCGGCGCACTCACAAAGGATATGCGCCGGGGTTTCTTCCTCTACCTTGCAGAATCGGCATACCGCACTATCCGCAAGTTGTAGGTGGTGCATTCTGTTCAGCCTACAATGCCCTGTTAGTAGACCCACAAATAACCTTATATCCCTTCGGGTCTGGCTCAGTAGGTCTCTGGTAAATTTAGGCTAATGTCTTTTGATGAAGAGCTTTGCCTGCCTCTGTCCTGGTGTTCTCTCCCACCAACGCAGACGCTATTCTTCTATCCAACCCCTGATAGAAGTTTGAATGAGGCTCCTGGACAAGCCGCAGAAGGGTTCGGGGTCTTTAAAGGTATCCTGCGAACCCTCCCTCGCTAGGACATCCGCCCTCTCATTGCCCAGAAACCCCGCATGTCCCGGCACCCAAGCGAGCGCCATCAGGGGAGGAAACTAACTGGGAGCTACTTCTTCATTTTTTTTTTTTCTCGGCCCATCCACATAGTAATATGAACAATACTTACACGGATAATTCGCAATGCTTATCCATTTCCAAGAGACATTGTTACGCAAGGGAAACAAGAAAAGTGACGCAAGGAAAATGAAATGGTTTGGAAAAATCGTTATCTCTTCAAAGCATTTCTCGCAATATCAAGATACAGGATTGACCAATTTTTATATAAACTAACAATATTTACAATAGATTTCAGTGACTATAACTGAAGTAGAATGTTTAGGATGGGTGGGTCACAAAAGAAAATACTTCGGTTATGGTGTATATATTAAGTGCAAAATGGCACACGCTGCAATGACTTCACTCTGTAATATTATTTCAGAGAGAGTGACCGACTGACAGGCAGAGTGAAGGAGGTAGTTGTATATTGTCGATTTGACGGTGATTCAAATAATGAGCCTCTCTTTAGAATTACAAGCTCTTATTACAAGCTCTTACAGGCGGCTGAACTAAACCTTTCTCCTCCTAGTTTGCCCCTTTACGAGCTTGAGGGAGAACTGCAGTGAACTTGGGTGGGTGAGAAGTGATTTCAGCCCACTAAATAACGCTGCATAAATTAGAGCAACGGCCGGAAAAAAATTGGGTGCATTGTAACCTCTTCTTCTCTAAGGGAGCGAAAGTTCGCTCAGAAACGAGAACGGACAGAAACAAGAAAAAAAAATTTGGAGTGAAACACTCACAACACTCTGTACCTTACTGCAATTTACTCAGTTATAAGTGATTTTCTTCAAACATAATCATTCTTGTCTTCAATGTTACATCAATGGGACGAAAGCAAAAGCCCCTTAAGTGAACTTACTCAGAAAAAAAATGTCAAACAAAAGCGAGAGAGATCTCCATATTTATAGTTAG
The DNA here is from genome assembly GCA_011037195.1 of Triatoma infestans. NCBI lineage: Eukaryota > Metazoa > Arthropoda > Insecta > Hemiptera > Reduviidae > Triatoma > Triatoma infestans. The sequence goes on along the minus strand of JAAEAF010014729.1, from coordinate 12,963 downwards.
TATACGAAATTTAATGAAATACGTCGATATTTTTACGGAGAAGATCGAGAAAATTGTTGGGATAAAAAAAACACTTCCGGTCTCCTAATTTTCTTTAAACTCGGAATTTTAACTATATATTTAATTTTAATTAATATTCTATAATAGATGATTGCATCATATAATAAAATGAAATAGCACATTACAGGAAAACATAATTCCTCCCCACAAACACCATTTCCTAAAAACCACTTTTCTGGACACAGGGAACCTAAAAACGTTTATTTCCAGTCAAAACTCGATATCGAAAATTACTTACTAGGAATTCTAGCAATGCTTTTTAATATACCGTAATATTATATTGGTTTTAGAAATGACACTTTGAAGTAAACCTAAAACCTTGCATCCATTACAACCCTTTAGAAATCAATTTACATGAAACTAAAAAGGGTTTTTTTAAATAAAAGTTTGCGTATTTTAAGCATAAAGTTTAAAGAAAATCGTTACTGTTTTTTTTTTTAGAAAAATCACGATAATATTAAAGAAGAAGAAGAAGAAGAAGAAAAAAAACATTTATTAAAGTCGGATTTCCGGTTGATGGATTTAACAGAAATCATCGTGTCCAGATGTCGATGATAGTATAATTACAACGGAATATCAAACTTAAACAACCTGGGCGAGTTTTCTTTTTTTGAGATATTATGTTTACATCCGATACACAATTAATGACGTAGTTCCGGTGAAAATACAATTTCGAAAATTTCATAAGATCGTGAATACTTTCTCTTACAGTAAGTAGTAAGAGAAAATTACTAATACTAACATATATTATGTCTAGTAAGTCACACTTTGGATGGCATATAATCACATATTCGTGAAAGTATTACATTTATGACATATAAATCAATTCATTATTTTATGCATAAATTGCAAAACTAATAAATTTGAAATTCTTTATAACCTCGTAATAAAGTTATAAACTGTGATTTCCGTTTTATTTCCTGTCGTATTTTATGATTACTTTTTTATAGTATCTTCTTCTTTCTCTTTTTCTTATATTTTATTACTTTACTGTATTACTGTAATATATTTTTTTAGAGGAAGTGTATTGTAATAAATTTTTTTTTTTTTTAGAATATCTTACCGGAAATAAAGATTTGATGGATTTATCTTTCCTTGCTTGTACAGTTCTTTATATTTAACTTCAAGTTCTACGGAAATTCATCACACAGAAAGTAATGTTGGCTAACTTTTTTTTTTTTAAAAGAATATTATTTAGTATATTTACTTTCTCTTACTGTAGTAAGTAATTAAACAAAGTATCTCAAGAAAAGAAAACTCACAGGTTGTCCAACCTCATAATATTCTGCACAATGTTACTGATACGATGATTTCGAACAAATCCAATAACCGGGATAATCCAACTTTAATTAATTTTTTTATTTCTTCTTCTTCAATATTATGTGATTTTACTACAAAATGACGGCAAGATTTTCATTAAATTTTACACTTAAAATTATTCTATACACATACTTTTCTTTAAAAAAAAATAAAAATGTGAAACACTCACACAACTTTCTCTTACTGTAGTTTACAAAATTATAATTGAGAACAAACTTTATGGTTTGTATACCAAATTTAATGAAATTCGTCGATGTTTTTATGGAGGAAATCATATAAACTGAAAAAGCTACAGTAAAAACGCACTTCCGATTTTCTGATTTTCTTCAAACTCGAAATTTCAGCAACATATTTAATTCTAATTAATATTATTTGATGATGATAGAATTGTGTAATAAACTGAAATAGCACTTTAGAGGACAACCTAACCTCCCTCCCCACAAAAATGCCCCTTAAATGAATTTTCCCAGAGAAATATTTCAACAAATAAAAGTTGTAGATCAGAGACATTTTCCGTTGTAGCGTGCTTCATTTTGTGGTCTCGACCGGTTTCGGGCGTTCGCCCATCATCAGGATGCGTTTTTCAGACAGTGTGACAACGAAGACTTGCAACTGAAACTAAGTGTGAAACTAAGTCTGCTCTGTGCAAGTCTGTGTTGTCACACTGTCTGAAAAACGCATCTTGATGATGGGCGAACGCCCGAAACCGGTCGATGACCACAAAATGAAGCAGCCTGACACGGAAAATGTCTCTGATGTTTTCCAGCTCTGCGGAACCAACCACCACAACAAAAGTTGTAGATTTTTGTAGAGAGAAACACTTCATTGAAATAAACAATACAAGTGGTGCTGGCCAACTATATTGGCTTGCTCGAACACAGCGTACATAATCAGTCAAAGATATTAACTTAAACCGCAAAAGAGGGCACAATATAAAAGTAACTACAGATCCTCCACTTAACATTAGGAAATTGTCAGCATTAAATAACGTAAAAGGTAGTATGTGTAACACAATAAAATTAATAACGAATTTAGCGTCAAGGTAAAAATATTATGACAAAAATGTCTAAGTCAAAATATAGATAATTTGAATAAATATAAACACATAAACAGTAAGAAAACAGTAAAATAAAAATAAGACAAAACAGTCTTGGTCGTTAGTTCAGGTAAGAGATTATGCTGGTATGAGCTAAGCACCGTATATGTGATGGTGGACTATGCCCAAAGAGTCGATTATGATCAAGATTGTGGAAGCAAGTGGAATGGATGCCCAGTTTCCTGAAGTAGTCAGCAGTTTCTTTGGGGATTGTTCCCCGAGTTCCAAACCACAATCCTACAACAGCATACTGCCGCTCGCCATATTCTTCGCGGAACTTTTCTTTAAGGAAGGGAATACATTTATCATATATTCCCTTCTTCTCCTGATTCACTTTCTCCGCCTGCTTTGGGTCGTTCGTCTCAAACCTTATCGTAGGGTCAACAATAAGTCCTCTTTGATATACCAAGTTTGAAGAAAATCGTTGGATCCATTTTTTTGAGAAAATCGTAAAAAAAAGTGAAAAAAAAAAACTAATAAAATGGTATTTCCGGTTGAAGAATTTGAACAGATAACCTACTTTCGGGTCCCATGATGATAACTAAACGGAAAATTTGAACTTTCTACGATTTTTGTTTTTGAGCTATGCTGTTCACAGATATATACATACATATACACATACACACACACACACACACACCATTTTTTAAAAACCACTTTTTTGGACTCAGTGGACCCTAAAACGGATATTTCCGGTGAAAACTCGATATCGAAAATTTGGCACGATTACAATACTTCCTGTTACTAGGAGTAAGAGAAAGCAAAAACCTTTTTTAGTTTCAGTTAAAACTGATTTCTGAAGGGTTGCAGTGGATGCAAGGTTTTTAGGTTTATTCTAAAGTGCCATTTCGATAATATGTACATTTTTTTAAAACCAATATAATATTATGGTAAATTAAAAGTATTTGCTAGAATTCAGATTTTGAAGTATAAGTGGGAATTTGCAGAATATAAATTACTGATTTTTTTTTTTTTTTTTACTTCCTATTTCTTATAGTCGGAGGAACTATTGCGATCGTGCGAAATTTACGAAACTGAGTTTTCATACATACGAACCACCTCTCGTATGTAGGGGTGGTTCCAACGTTTTTCTTTAAATTTCTCAGTACACTAATCTACATACATAAAAAATACCCATTGCTTGTATTTGAAACATTTTCGCGCAAAAATTGCTTTTTTTGGGGGGGAGATTTTGGGGGAACAGTACCTTTATGCTGTCCTCTAATGTTACTACTTCAGTACAATGTATGGTTTTACACGAACATAATATTTATATACATCAGAAGCATTAAAAAAATTTATCCAATTTGAACAAAAATCTGTTAAAAACGGAAGCGGCATTATAGAATACGTTTTTGAGGTTTTTTGGTGGGGGGGGAGGATTTTCCTTAAAATCGACTAAAACCATTTTTCTGGTAAAACAGATGTGAGGAAGATTCCGGAGGGGGGAGGACCTGAGAATTAGGTTTAAAATTAGGTAACTGCCACTAACTAACTTTAGCTACAATAAAGGGCGCACCCATACTAGTTACACGCTGATATATATGACAACCTCTGACAGCTTTCTTAAGCCGATTTAAACGTTGGTAAACATAATAAGTTTAAAGACATTATTGTAGTTAAAGAAAGTCGTGTGTTCACACAGGAACAGATAATATTTGTGACAGAAATAAAAATGTAAAAAGAAGCCTATCATTTTTATTTGGATACTTATCCAGAAATACTGATTTTAAGGGGATTTGGGGGGGAGGGGGGATATCTTTGCATTATAATAACTTTAAAAATGGCTTAATAAATTTTGCTGGGTGGGTGGGGGAAAGCCATCAGTATTAACTGTCACTAACTGAATGTAATAATATTCAGGAAAATATAACAAAACGTATAATAATGAATAACCAAATTATTCATTGAGAAAACCATTTATATCATTGTTGGGCAGTAATCGAATAATTTATTTTGGACAACTAATAAAATGGTACTTCCGGTTGAAGAATTTGACCTACTTTCGGATACCTAAACGGAAAATTTGAACTTTCTACGATTTTTGTTTTTGAGCTAGGCTGTTCGCAGATATATACATATACATACACATACACACACACACACTCACACCTTTTTTTTTTTTTTTGCTTGTTATGTTAACATATTCATGAGTACAGATATTCAGGGCTCTATATAGGATGAATATTCTGTATTCTCTTCTTGTATTCCTGAATAAAAACATTCTATATATCTATCTGATGAACATTTCACTGAATAAGAAAAAAAAACGTTATAACAATAAAGAAACTTAATGCTCTTTTTTTTTCTTTTTTTTTTTTTTTTTTTAAAACAATGATGCGACACCGCAGAATCGTGAGAAGACGTGAATCCGATCAGATAGTTGTAAGCATAGGTAAGTAAGGGTCATTTCTCCATGAATCATTATAAACACGCAGAAAATGTTTCCTTATGTTATTTGTAATAATGTTATCTATCTTTTTTTGTTATCATACAGAATTATTTAAACAAAAATCAAGTGTTAACATATTTTGAATAAAAAAATTTAGTGTGAAATACTCATACGACTTTCTCTCACTGCAGTTAACAAAATTGTAATTGACTAATTTTATAGTTAGTATAAAAAAATTTAATTAAATTCATCGGTGATTTTATTTAAAAAAATCGCGAAAACTGAAAAAAACTGTTCAATAAAAATGCACTTCCGGTAATCCGATTTTTTCCAAACTCAGAATTTCTATAACATATTCAATTCTAATTAATATTATTTAGATGATAGAATTGTGTAATAAACTTAAATAGCACTTCAAGAGGGAAACCTCTCCCCAACTCTTCCCGCCAAAAGTGCTCTTAAATGAATTCCTCAGAGAAATGTTAAAAAAAAAGAAAGTTGTACTTCATTATATGTGTAGTTGATATAGAAAATCATTGGCGCCGATTTCGTGAAAAATCACAAACAAAAAAACTATTCAGTAAAGTGGCACTTCCGGTAAGAACGATTTTTTACGAAAATCTTATTTTCAGATCTCCTGGTGGACATTTTAACGAAATACTAAGAACTCAACCTTCTGCAATTTTTCGTTTTTGAGATATGCTGTCTATTTTGGACTCTGGGAACCTCAAAACGGTTAAATCCGGTGAAAACATGATTTCGCGTTAGAATCGATGACACGATTACTACAGCTGTTAGAGAAAATAAAAAAAACACTGGTAACTGAATACTGAACAGTTTATACCGAATATTATTTAGTATTCACTTTTCTCTATTCAAACTGCATAAATACATTAGTATCCCTTATTCATTAATTTACGAATAATGAATAATCGGCAGCATTCATCAGTATATTCCAATGGTGAATATTGAATATTGTATTTAGTAATCGTTATTCAAATACTTTGTGCCCAACATTGATTTAAATAACCAGATATCTTCAAAACAAAAGTATATTTCTGAAAAAAACCCTAATTTCGAAAATTTGTTATGACCGCAATACTTCCCTCTAAAACAGTAAAGAAAAGTAGAAAGAAGGAAAATGAATGAATGACGGCAGAATCACATTAACGATCATAGTAGTAAACAACAACAAAAAAAAAAAAACATTAGCTAGCTGCAAAGTAATGAGGTAGTAATCATTTACTTCTACTATTACACTACTAGTAGTAAATATAATGCTGACTTTGTTAAATATTAGAAACAGAGAAAGAAAAAAAAGTGAATGAACTCTGTAGTAAAGTGTAGGATAAGAGTGGTTTCATTAATAAAAACAAAATTACTTGTTTTATTAGAAGGGTAGTAGTAGCAATTAATTTATAATATGTTTAGAAGATAACTCTGCGCATACTTGCACACTGCATATGTAAAGATATGAATCTAGAATTTAACCACCACATAATTATGTATATACATATATATATATTACTTCCACTTGCCCTACTTTAAAGATACATCGCCGCCATACATATATGGTGGATACTTTTATATGTATTAGAATGAAATGCAATATCCCATTTTATCTCCAGCGGAAACAATAACTTCGACTACTGCAACTGGTATTTCACACCATCCGTCCTCCGTTAATGAAAATTAATAACAACAATTAACATGTCCTAATGAATTTATGTGTTAAAAAAAAAAAAAAAAAATCTGATGTAAAATAAACTTACTAAGACATTCTCTTACGGCAATTTACATAGTTATTACGGACATCAAACATGACATAACGAATTATGTGTGTGTGTGTGTGTTGTATTAACAGAATATCCTCAAAAATAGGAAGTTTAAACTTCGTATTTCGTTTAGGTACTACCACTGCATCCGAAACGAAGATTTCGGGCAAAAACCCATCAACCGCAAGTAGGATTTTGCTGAGCTATGCTGTTCACATACATAACAAACACACCACACACATACACAGATCACTTTTCTAAAAATCATTTTTTTCGAAACGAGACCTCAAAACGTGTATTTCCGGTGAAAACTTGATATAGAAACTTTGACACGATCGCAATACTTCCCCCTTCTAGGAGTAAGAGAAAGTAATAATGATGAGTAAGTAAATGTTAGAAGTAAGGAGAGAAAAAAGTGAATGAACTCCGTATTTACAGTGTACTGTACTATATTATGTACAGTATATGATTTTATAAATAGTGTGAGTTCCACAACAAATTTTTACTTCCTTTTTTACTTAGTAAGAAGAAGTATTGCGGTCATGTACATTTTCGAAATTGAAGAGCTTGAGTACGAAAAATGTTTTTAGCGAAGGTGTCAGGTAAAATCCATCAACCGGAAGTACGACTTTGCTGAATGTTTTTTTCCTCAGTTTTTCGCGATTTCCTCGAAAACGGCTCCAACGATTTTCTTTAAAATTCTTATACTATCCTACAAACATAGATACTTATCACTTTTGTTTTCAACGTCTTTTCGAGACAATTAATTTTGTGTGTGTCGGGGGGGGGGAGTTTTGGGGAAACAGTAACGTTATGCTTTCCACTAAAATATCACTTTCCAGTATGGGAATCCTGAATTAGCAAATGTCAGTGTAAGGGAGAGAAAAGACGGAAGACATAAAGCAAGCAGTGGAGTATTTTGGGCGACCCTGGAGGCCAACCCCCACAAGATTTAACCCGAAGCAAATCGGTGGCCTGCTTCAGAATAATTACAGGACATGATTATTTGCAGGTCCACCTACATAGTTAAGGTGTCGCCAACAGTCTTGACTATATACTGTGAGGTGGCGGAGATATGACTGGTGCCCACTTGGAGAACTGTGTGACACTTGCAGATATAATAGGACAACTGCCAGATATGGCAGTATAACTGCAGAATAATGGGTTTTTTAAGGTAAAAGCCAAATTCTACTGGGCTGCTCGCCGCGTAATGGCTGTCAGGGGCCAGTTGCACACACAACGATTACGATCGTACGGTAAAAAGAAATTAGTGTACTTCCTCGTATGGCTGAAACAGGAAGAAGCATTAAAATGATTCTTACGGTCAACAAATTATAGCGAAATCTTCGTATCAAATCTCCCTTGGGAAACCTCTTTCAGGATGTGACTCAAATGCAATTAAAATTTAACCTTATATATATATATATATATAAAATTGGATTCGTGTCAAATGTAAAGTTAATGGTTTAGAATTCTAAAATTGGACCAATGAATGGCGTGTGTGAGTATATTAAGTATGGATTGAAAACGAACATGTCAATCCTAAAATTAACACGTCAAATATACTTCTATATATACAAACATGCCCACTCACCAATACTATAAATAAATCCTACAATTCAATACGATAATCTGAATGGATAGAACTTTCTATGTAGGCGTAATATCCGTTTATATTTAGGCCTAGAAATTTCTCTCTCCTGCATTTTATGGCGACTTATAATAAACATACTAGAAGGAGACATAATATATATGATGTGTTTCTTCGGCATGTAATAAAATTTCTTGAATTTAATTCTTATAGCGAACATAATCTCTATATGATAACAGTGGAGTTTTAGGCTATCATTTACAGCGTAGATAAGACTCGTGAAGTGTACACGTCAAATGTTTCAGAAAGGTAACATCCCGTTTCGATTAAATAATTAAATATGGCACATCTGTATTTTTTAATAAGAGCAGAGGAAATTGGACCACACTAATAAAAACATTTGGTGTGAAATACTCACACAACTCTCTTTAACACCAATTAATACGATTTAGTTTTAACAAATTTCCTTTAAAATGGCAACGTTCACAATGATTAGTTAAGTTGCCCCCCCCCCCCCGCCAATGATAAGGATTGCATACTTGGGCGGACTTATGTAGAGCGCCTTCTGTCAAAACCAACAAAGCTTGTGCAGCTGTGCAGTGAGCATTCAATGTTTAAAGAAAATTACAAAAAAAAACTCAAAATCCTATTCTTTCACGACGGAATGTCTGGTTAAGCGATTTTCTTAGAATTTGGAATTCTATCAATGCTTCTAATGTATATTACTTTGATATAGGTAGCAGTTTCATACATTGTACTGAAATGTTATTGGGTATTGTTGTGTTGTTGTAGTTTGTAATAGCTTATAGTGGCTTGAGCGGTTTAGTAAAAGGGATTTGTTTGTAAGTTTTAAGAGAGAGAAGTAATAAGAATAATTATTAAGTAAACACTGATAGATTAAATTAAATATACTCGTATTCTTTAAAAATATGTAAATGCTATTCAATAACTCTGTAATTAGGTACAAAACTCTTATGTTTGAACTTATAACTGGCACAGTCCTGATGTGTTCTGCTTCGGTGTCTACAACAAACTGTCTTTTGAAGGAATCTTTTCTAATTGTTATTTCAAATCTTCCCCTGTGAGAAGAAGGGGTAAAAAATGCTATCAAGTTCAAGAACTCTAAAAGATAATAGTGGTCTTCTACCTGAAATGTCCTTTTGCAAGGGAATTGTCACATATTCTTCATAATTTTGATTTTCTCAAATTAAGTATATTTTTATATTTCTTGCATCCATCACAGTACATTATATTGTACATAGGTAGCAGTTTCATACATTGTATATTTTAGTTTTTTTTTTTTTTTTTTTTTTTAACAATGCGAGCGGCGAGCAGCCCAGTACAATTTGGCTTTTACTTTAAAAAAAAAACTCATTATTCTGCCTATCTGGCAGTTGTCCTATTATATCTGCAAGTGCCACACAGTTCTCCAAGTGGGCACCGGTCATATCTCCATCACCGTACAGTATACTGTCAGGACTGTTGGAGACACCTATACGATGTACGTGAGGATGCAAATAATCATGTCCTGTAGTCATTCTGGAGCAGGCCACCGATTCGCTTCAGGTTAAATCCTGTGAGAGTTGGCGTCCAGACTGGCCCCAAATAGTTCACTGCTTGCTTTCCGTCTTCCATCTGTTACTCTTCCTTACACTGACATTTGCTAATTTCCGAAGAGTTCCCTTACTGGAAAGTGATATTTTAGTGGAAAACATAACGTCACTGTTCCTCAAAACTCCAGCCCCCACAAAATAAATTTTCTCGGAAATAAGGTTTCAAATAAAAGTGATAGTTACTTATAGTGTTTGTAGGATACTATAAGAAACTTAAAGAAAATCGTTGGAGCCGTTTTCGAGGAAAGCGCAAAAAACTGGAAAAAAAAAAACAGTATTGTCGTACTTCCGGTTAATGGATTTTGCCTGACACTTCAGTGTCAGATGTGGTTCTAGTACCAAGTATGAACTAGCTGTGATTTTTCGTTTTTCGATGTTTCGCACACACTCTGACATGCGCACAGAAAAAGAAAAAGAAAGAAAGAGAAGATTCGCTAAAAATATTTTTTCGTACTCAAGGACCACAATTTCAAAAATGTGACATGACTGCAATACTTCCTCTTACTAAGTAAAAAAATTCTGATGTGAAACACCCACACAACTTTCTCTTACTCCAGTTCTCAAAATGATAATTGACAAATTTTATAGTTTGTGTACCAAATTTAATGATTCGTCGAAAACTGAAAAAACTGTTCAGTAAAAGCGCACTTCCGTTTTACTAATTTTCTTGAAACTCGGAATTTCAGTCATCTATTTATTTCTAACTAATTATGTTTGGATGATAGAATTGTATAATGAACTAGGATAGCACTTTGATGAAAATCTAACCCCACCCCTCCCCTAAAAGTGCTCTTAAAAGAAATTTCCCAGAGAAATGTTTTAGATAAAAGTTGTAGATCTTTGCATGTTTAGTTTATATACGAAGTTTCAAAAAAATCGTCAAAGCCATTTTTGAGAAAATTGCGAAAAAGTGAATAATCATTTAGTAAAGTGGTAAAGTAAACGCACTTCCGGTTATCCGATTTTTTTCAAACTCGGAATTTCAACAACATATTTAATTCTAATTAACATTATTTAGATGGCATAATTGTCTAATAAACTGAAATAGCACTTTAGATGGAAACCTAACCCCACCCCTCCCCCAAAAGTGCCCTTCAATGCATTTTCCCGGAGAAATGTTTCTAATAAAAGTTGTAGCTCTTTGTATGTGTGGTTGATGTTTAAAGTTTAAAGAAAATCGTCGGAGCCATTTTTGAGATAATCGCAAAAAAGTAAGAAATCCAAGTAGTAAAGTGGTACTTCCGGTTGAGGAATTTTTACAGATAACGTACAGTCAGATCCCATGGTGACCTCTAAACGGAATATCAAATTTCAACTTTCTACGATTTTTCGTTTTTGAGCTATGCTGTTCACATACATACACACACACACACACACACACACACACACCACACACACACACACACACACCATTTGCTAAAACCACTTTTTTGGACTCAGGGGACCTCAAAACGGATATTTCCGGTGAAAACTCAAATCGAAAATTTGACACGATTACAATACTTCCTCTTACTAGGAGTATTGTAACAATCTGGTATGGAACGCACACGATTAATAAAATCATATACATAATATTCAATGTTGCATTAACAAAAATACAATTTGTTCATTTTTAAATAAGTAGACAGAATATTTACCATACATTATACGACCGATGATAGTGGTTTCATCAAACGTGAATAACACAGAAATCTAACAGATAAGATTAACGCAGAATCGCTCTAATTATTTTTTATTTTTTTTGAAAAACGCATCAAATAAAAGTGATCATGTTAATATTTGTGCCATTAGCATTCCAGGTTACAAAGATAATCGATCGTTTACAGCCACTAACGAACCAATTCCAAATGACCTAGAAAATTTAATTCTATAAAGTCACATTTTTAGCAATGTTTTTAATATACTTTATTACATAGGTGACTTTGTGATGAAGTGGTACTGTAGAGGGGGGGGGGTACTTTATGGTTGCAGTTATCGCATCGTCGCCCCCCCAAAAAAAACAATTTTCCTGCTATGAAGTTGCAAATATCAATAAAGTTGCCATTTCTGTTAATGGATTTTTTCCAAAACCTAAGTATCAATCAGATGCGTCAGCGTTTTGAGCAATTTTGTTCATACAAGCCCACGCACACACACCAAATACTAAAGACATTTTTTTCTCATACTCTAGGGACATCCAATAAAACTTCCTCATAAAACTTTAGAAAAAAGTAAAGAAAAAATGATAAAAAAGTTACTTATGTCACACTTGTTTGATTAAGGAAATGCATCAATAGGATTGAAGAATAAAAATACAAGAAAAAAAAAAGAAGAAAAAAGTTAATCAAACGAACGAAAGAAAAAGTTGAAAGCATACTGACCCAACTCAATATTGACCAAGATGTGCAATATAAAAAAAAGAAACAGGCAGTAGGAACAAAAAAAAAAAAACAAGGAAAAACAAAAGATAAAACTAAGAAAAAAAAAAAAATTATGTTTGAACAAGGACACGCTCGACCTGGCAACCCCATCATATATATACTGACGTAATATAAAAGAGTTGGACGACCGATCACGTAGTAGTAGGTGGTGTTGAAGGAGTAGAGGAGATAGGTACACCTGCTGCTACGACTGACATATACTACAATATATTAGTAAAACAAGGTCGAAAGTCTAATAGACATAGACACTGTGGCAATATATATATATACATATATGTATATATATATATACAGACAGACAAACAACCACAATCAAACTTTAAGAAGGCTAGTTCCAAGGAATGAAACCCTCTTTCACTAAGTCCTTTAAATGAAATATATATACCTGGACTGCCTTAACAAGAAGGCTTACTTTGTTATCTTAGGGAACTTTTTTTAATGGTTCACCAGTTAAGAAAATTACTCTATGTCTAAGTTTGTAACCACTGAACAGCGTCATCCAAGGAAGAAGATAATATTGTGGTTAAAAGATATAGTTTAGTTTAAAATAAAGGAAATAAATGGATATATGAATAAACAACAAGGAAATAAAATACAATTAGAGCGATCTAGTGTAAAACACGCACACTACAACTTTTTTTTTACTGCAATTTCTTACTTTAGGGGACCTCAAAACTTCAATTTCTCTGGTGGGTG
>JAAEAF010014728.1:0-50664 GCA_011037195.1 Triatoma infestans | reverse complement strand
GAAATGTTTTAAATAAAAGTTGTAAATCATTGTATGTGTAGTTGATATACCATGTTAAAGAAAATCGTTGGAGCCATTTTGGAAAAAATTGCAAAAAAGTGAAAAAAAACATTTAGTAAAATGGATCTTCCGGTTGAGGAATTTTGACCGCTGAGTTACTGTCAGATCCCATGGTGACATTTAAACGGAATATCAAGTTTGAACTTGCTATTTTTCGTTTTTGAACATGCTGTTCACATACATACATACACACACACACACCATTTGCTAAAACCACTTTTTTGGACTCAGGAGACCTCAAAACGGATATTTACCGGTGAAAAACTCGATATCGAACATTTGGCACGATAAAACAAACAAATACTTCCTCTTACTAGGAGTAAGAGAAAGTAAAAAAGTCTTTCTAAAAGCGACTAAACATATAGTAAAAATTCCAATTTTGATAGAAAACTTTGTTAATTAGAATTCTAAATAATTTATGAAGAAACTTGATGAGGATCGGTCAAGAAAGAAACACAAGAGTTTCCTGTCTTTCTAGTATTTAAAAAGAGAATTTTTCCAAAAAAAAAAAAAAAAATATTTATTTGAAAATAAATTTTTAAATCTTAAATTGTAATTAAATAATTTATGCTCACATAATAATAACTGACATAAATATAATAATATCTAGAAACATCTTTAAAATTAATTTTTAACTATTCTCTATTCTCTCTCTCTTTATTGAATTGTGAACAGTAATTTCAGATTTTAAACAGTCAATTAACCAGATTGAGATGCTAGAGTAAAGTTGACATTTCCTAAAGTAAATAATGATTGTTTACTTAAAGCAATTAGAGAATAAACATCGTTTACCCTTTCTGAAACATTTAGTTAAAGATGGCGTATCCATTATAAAATAAGAGAAAATAAATAAGGAAATTATTCACCGCTAAGATATAAAATTAAATTCAGCAATTCCAAAATATAGAATGAGAAATATATAAAACTATACACTGGTAAAGATCTGAGGCAGAAGAGAGGTAATAGAGAGATATTTCTTTTCTTTTTTTCTTTTTCCCAGCTCCAGTAGCCCTGCAGCTGAGGAGTTCCCCATCATGATTACAGGCATTTAATTTTATAATTCAAGATATTGATTTATCATTATTATTATTATTATTTAATGTAAGACAATAGCAAATAAGGGAAATATGAAATCAAGACTAAACGAGAGGTTGTTGATTGGTTGGCCAACTTGTATTACGTTGTTATTTATGTAATAAATAATACACAACCACTAATCGCAGGAAGCCCGAACTTGGTACCGCATATGACAGTAAGGTTTTGGTCAAATTTCAATACCGGAAGTACAACTTTATTAAATGATTTTCTTGAAACATTCGCGAGAAAATGAATTTTTTCAGGAAGTTCTGGGAGAACAGTAATGTTAAGCTTCTCATTAATTTTAATTATATATTGATTGCATTGTTTGTTTGCATAATTTGAAGAAGATCGGTTTATCGGAAGTGTGACTTTAAAAAAAAATGGGTTTTTGAGTTTTTTGGAATTTTCTCAAAAACGACTATAACGTTTTTTCTTTAAACTTGGAATGCAAAACTGCAGATATAAACGAATCATTTTTACTTTCTCTTACTCTTAGTAAGAGGAAGTATTGTAATCGTGTCAAATTTTCGATATCGAGGTTTCACCGGAAATATCCCTTTTGAGGTCCCTGAGTCCAAAAAAGTGATTTTTAGCAAATGGTCTCTGTGTGTGTGTGTGTGTGTGTCAACAGCATAGCTCAAAAACAAAAAACCGTAGAAAGTTGAAACTTGATATTACGTTTAGATATCGCCATGGGATCTGAAGGGGTGCGTTATCTGTCAAAATTCCTCAACCGGAAGTGCCACTTTACTAGTTGGTTTTTTTACGTTTTTGCAATTTTCTCAAAAACGACTCCGACGATTTTCTTTAAACTTAGTATATCAACTACGCATACAAAGAGCTACAACTTTTATTTGAAACTTTTCTCCGGGAAAATTCGTTTAAGGACACTTCTGTGGGAGGGGTGGTGTTAGATTTTCATCTTAACTGCTATATCAGTTTATTAGACTATTCTTTCATCTAAATAATGTTGATTAAAATTAAATATGTTATTGAAATTCCGAGTTTGAAAAAATCGAATAACCAGAAGTGCGTTTGTTTTAACATTTTACTAAATGATTTTTTTTCATCTTTTTCGCGATTTTTCTCAAAAATGGCTCCGACGGTTTTCTTGAAACTTCGTATATAAACTAAACATGCAAAGATCTACTACATCTTTTATTAAAAACATTTCTCTGGGAAAATTCATTTAAGGGTATTTTTAGGGGAGGGGTGGGGTTACAGTTCCTCTAAAGTGGTATCACAGTTGATTATATAATTCTATTATCCAAACAAAATTAATTAGAACTAAATAGATGGCCAAAATTCCAAGTTTTAAGAAAATTAGTAAGCCGGAAGTGCGCATTTACTGAAAAGTTTTGTCTGTTTTCGACGAATTTCGTTATATTTGGTACACAAACTATATCATTTATCAATTAGAATTTTGAGAACAGGAGTAAGAGAAAGTTGTGTGAGTGTTTCACACCAGATTTTTTTTATTTGTAACATTTCTCGAAAAAAAATTTGTGATATTAAATTTCAAATGTTATTTGAGTTTCGCCAATATTATTGGTGCTGTCTTTTGGACTATAATGTAACTACATTCAAATGACTACCTGCAAAAGATTTCTACGAACGAACATGTAATGCCACCGATCTATATTTAAATAGAGTTTAAAAAAAAAAATGAAAGTCTAACAGATAAATTTCTGATTGACAATTGCCAACTTTTTAATAGCATTGGTTGCAGTAAGAAAAATCCTGTGAGTGTTCCGCCACAGTTTTTTAAATGAAGAAAAACTTCTGATTTGAAATAATCACACGACTTTCTCTTACTCCCATCAACATTGTGGTGGTGGAGGGGGATTATATTTTTATTGTATTCTTTTTCGAGCATAAGGTATATATGATTACATTATATAGCAGTGCCTTCTATTATCGGTTTCAAGAAAAGCTTTTAACGATAATTTGAAATTAGGCTTATATAACCACTGAGAATCTCATAATGTAGGTTGCGGTTGAATAAGACTCATATATCTCTTTGTTGATCTAATCTATGTTGCAGCGAAACATTATTTCTTAGTGACGAATACAAAACAGCCTAGATTTTAGAATGATCGGCTCAATCGTCCTTAGCTCCTATCGTCTATATATGTAGCAATGGTAGTAGGAAATGGTGATTGTTGATATTGAAATGAAAGCACATACTTACTCATTAATTGCACTTGAACACAATATTATAATTTTCAGATTTACTGAGTAATGAGAGAAGAGTGTACGTATGAAGAGAATTTAGTGATTGAACAAAAAATGATGATGTTGATGATGATGATAGCGTGATGAATGTGTGGCGGGATGGTGTAGCGTTGGCTGTGTTAGAATTCTTGCTTGCTCTAATGGTGGATTGCTAGTCTGGCTAGTTTTGGTGAAACTTTCAAGGTTGAAACTTGTAAACAGGTAAAACGTTGATCTAGCTGGGAGAGATCTCAGGTGAGAGATTGGCTGTCGAAATTGAAGCGCATTCGTCAATACATTATTATCATTATTATTATTATTATTATGCCGGGTGCCTGATGGGTGGGACCTAAGCCTATGTGGCTTTTATCACCCCGATGCCCCCATATCATTCCCTTAGTTAATCTACCCCGGTAGCTTACCGGTCAGTCTACAATATCCCAAGATATCCTTAATCTACAACCCGCCCAGGCAATCCTGCGAGAGTGGTGCCCTCCCATATACGCGAAACCTAGTACCAGCGAAACGGTGAGACTGACACAAATAGTGGTACACCGTTTCCCTGACTCCGTCGTCGCAGTTCTGACAAATGGGACTAGACGTCCTCCTTATGTTAAACAAGTGACTAGACATCCAAGTATGTCCAGTCACTACCCCCACCAAGGTCCTCAGACCTATCCTACTAAGGGACTGGAGAACTCCGAAACTCCCTGCTTAATTCCTTTTACAAATCTTTTAGCTTGGAGGCACCCCTGCGTGTCTCCCCGGCATTTCTCCGCGTCAATACATTATAATGGGCTTGACAGGGAAGATAGTGTGTAGCTGATGTCAGTAGAATATCAGTAGTGGCGCCTCGATGAGGGTTCTAATGGAACTATTGAGTCTAGTTTGTATGAGGCGAATTCGGTAGTGATTGGCTCTATTATACAAGTGTAGATAGGTTAAAACAAATTATCAGAGACATTTTCCGTGGTAGCCTGCTTCATTTTGTGGTCATCCTTGCTTTACCACGGAAAATGTCTCTGATGCTTTCCAGCTCTGCGGAACCAACCACCACAACAAATTAAAACAAATTGTTCTTTTTTTTGAGTTAATTTTATAGTACGTTTTAAAAATTTCTCAAATGATATCTGTCATCTGGTAACCACCTAAATTATTCATTCAGTAAAGAAAAAAAAAAGAAAATAAATAAATCCTTGAAATGGAGTTGTAATAATTTAAAAGTTTTTTTTTTTTTTTTTTTTTTTTTTTTTTTTTATTTTTTTTTTTTTTTTTTTTTTTTTTTTTTTTTTTTTTTTTTTTTTTTGAAAGCGACAATCTATACACAGTAAGGTATTCGCTCAATTAAAGGTTGGGTGAATAAAGTGATAAAAAGAGTGAAACATCAGTTCGTTAGTGAAAGATAGAAAAAAAAAGAAAAAAAAAAAAAAGTAGGAACACTGACAGAAGGAAATGATAAAAAGAAAATGTAAGAGGCAGAGGCAGAAATTTAAGGAACTCGTTGCTTACATTTGTTCACTCTTCTTATTAAAGTTGACTGATAATACAGACACAAAAGACTTTTCTTACTGCTTCCCTTCTGTCCCACTTCTTTTATTTGTGTATGTATATATATTATATATATATATATATATACATGTTCAACTGTCTATACTCAAACATTAAGATATAAATTTATTCTTTTGGAAGTAACCAATATTATAGCCTTGTTATAAGGATCAAACATAGTGTAAACTATGGAAATACGTTAGGGAAGAAAATATCAAACGTCGCTGACAGAAACATTTCAAAATCAAAGGAATGACGCTTTTATGTTTCTATAGAATTTTATAGTGTTCTGATTCTAAGGCATCGTCGCATCATCATCATCACTGACAACGAGTCCTGGCCTCATAATGATTATTTGTCATCAAATTAAATACGCCTACGAATTGAATTCTAATTTCAGTGACGCATGTGTATCTAAGCTATTGTGCGTTTATGTCGTTTTTAAAAGCTTTATAAAGAAGACTGTTATGACGGATTTAATAGAATAAATAGACATGTTTTTGGAGGCTATTTTCGACATGAATTCTAGCCCAATTAATGTAGGAGTCCTATAAAACAAGAAGACTATCATTCGGTATAACGGTAACAGAGTATTGGGCCATTGGTTATGTTGATGTTATTCTGAAGAAAGAGAAGAGAATATAGCGAATAGAATAAACGAGCGGAGAACGATGATGTTGGTGATGAATGTAGATTGGGTAAGCTTTGGCTGATGTGAGTAAAAGGACTACTTTTGGTACAGAGCGAGATGAAACAGCTAATCGCTTGTTACACGCAATATCTTGAATAGCTCTTTGAGATTTGTGTTGTGGATTCCTTAAAAGCATTAAGCTCTTGAATGCTCGATTGAGTGTTTTCCGAATTGACAGACTCGAAAGAATTATAGTTTTTAAAAAAGTAATATTAAATTAACACAATAGTTTTATTTTGTACAAGAAATTAAGCTGGCCCTTTTACAGTTTCGAATCTGCCCGCATGGCTTAGTTCAAAATTTCATTTATTGCTAATTTTGATTTTAAATTTAAAATAAGTATTTACTGTTTATAATTTTTTATTTAAAATTAACCATATAGTTTAATGATTTCATTAAAATCTGAAATTTATTTTATTTAAAAATGGTAAACTAAGAGTTATTTATTTATTATTATTATTGGTCTGTGGGAAGGTACCAAACTCTACGCTATCGAAAGCCGTACTGGGCTATCTCAAAGAAAAACAACAACAAACCGAGTCTAGAACAAAAACCAGGGTCTAGCCAACCTGAGATTTATCATAGTCCGATCAAATCGGATCTTAGTTGGAAATAGCCTAAGCTATTCTACAGCAAATCGTTCCGACCAAAGATCTTGAATCTAATTTCCTCGAAACCTAAGCAATCTGTCCTTAAAATAGGTGGGTGTTTCTTGCTTTGTTTCACAAACTCTAGGAAAGGGGTCCGGCATGAGCCCCCATTACGTAAAGGTGACTCCTTAAACATCAATGCCTAATAAAAGATCCAACCAGATGCCTGAGAGAGGTCTGTGAAAGACACAGCAACAGCTCAACTAATAGTCCTGTCCGGATTCCCAATGAGAATCCTAGACAGCCGACAAACCACTGAGCTCATCCTCAGCCTCATCCTTCATAGGGACCAATGTTGTAAAACTATCCATGATTATAAGCTTGGCAGACGTGTTTAAAATCACACCAACAGCAGGCTCGGGACCAATGAAAGAGAACAGTGAGAGGGAGGCGCCTACTAATTCGGCAGACTTCTCCACCCCCTCATTCACAACAATCCCATATGATCTGGTACCCTGACTAGAGGTACATCGTTTAAGGAAGAAAGCTCTTCCAGTCTTCTAGAACATTGTAGTACCAACTTGAAATTGAAGACACATTCAACGCAGCTTGACTTTCTGGCCAGATATAAACACCTTTAAAATTAGATTTACATACCTACTGAACCAAAATGCAACAAAGAATAACCAAAAACCTCAGCTTGGAAAACAGTGGTTCCATTCACCAAAAAAAAAAACAAGAGTACTTTAATCTCTAAATAAAAATATATTTTATATCATTTTATTCATTGTCACGTTATTTCATTGCTGCAGAAGAATTACATTAAATTTTATTAAGTTAACAAATTTTAACACCGGTTTATCTATAATAGAGTTGCATATGAAGCTAATCATACAAAATGTTTATGTAAAATATTGTTACAAAAAAAAGTAAACGTAGATAGAATCATAAATCAGCGGAACGCCATGGCTGAGATATATTGCGCCGAATGGTCTTGGTTTCCCGGTGGACTAGGCCTTTGCATTTTGTGTGATATATTAATATGAATAATTTATAGTAAATTATATTTGCTAGCCGCCACCATCCACAATATCTTATCAGTACATTGGACATAAAATCCGCCTGAAAATAGAGGTAATATTTTACTAAATTATAAATCACTTATAACATTATATTCACTGAATTATCTGATAAAGACATATTCGTGATAATGATGATAACTAATTTAAATAGAAATATATAAAAGAAGATTTTTTTTATTTTTTTTTTTTAAGATAATTTTGTAAACCTGGCTATGTGAGAACATCTCGATTTATTTCTACAATGTGCGATCAGCTCCAAGGAAAAATATCTCATCTAAGGCCAGACTAAAGTTTCTTCCAAATATGTATGTCTGTTTGTTTGCATTTATGTTCTTAGTTAAGTTATTATGTTCGTATTGTTATTTTAAAAACCAAACCAAATTAATTTTTTTTTTTTTAGTAAGATTTAAAAATAGTACATAAAATTTTGTATAAGTTTTTATTTAGGTATGATTTGAACTTTGCTGTCCTATCCTATTTAGAAATAAATACTAGTGCTGATAAAAGAGAAAACTCTACCTAGTTTTAAAGACACATAATCCTTTCGGAACAAGTTAAACTAGCCACTTGGTCAGAGATCTTCGAATGAGAATATTCCTGTCAACATTACGAACAATACTTAAACTGTCTGAGTTTAGCGTAACCCAAACTCTAGCTCACTAATATTATATACATTTTAAATCACACAATACACTTTACAGTACATGATTATATTTTGTGTGCAATCATTGAAACCAAAAACGAAACCATTAGAAATCTAAATCGCAATGGATTTAGTATTATAACCTCTCATTATCGAAAGATCATAAAAGTAATTTTACAATAATAAAATGATGTCAAATCAACTCGCATATTATAATATAGTCTCCATGATGTTTTTTTTTTTTTTTTTTAAATTTACCTGAAATTTGTCGTGATGTGCGTTGAGGAAACGTTTGACGCGGATTGTGTCATTTGCCCTGATCGCTCGTTCTAACATTACAGCATCGGTCGTCAAATCGCATGATGACGCCAAGCTAAAAAAGAAAGAAAGAAAAAAGAAGATTGTAAAATTTGATTATTAAGAACAAAAAATTAATAAATACAATAAACATGAAATTTAACAAAAATTTTATTGAATAACAAAGATCTTATATTTAACATTATTATTATTATTATTATTTTAATGAAAGATAGTTAAATCATAACTTATTGAAATAGATTTTATACATAGATATAAGAAGATTCCCACGAATTAACTATAGTTGAAAAACACTAAGAAATTGGGGTTGACACCGCCGAAAATGTTTGATATAAACTTTCGCCCATATTGGCGCCTATAGGCTTTTGCAGGACAGTTTTTGTCTGGATTATTAGACCAATATTAAAGCGACATAATGCTTAGTCAGAATATAAAAATGTTATCAAAGCGAAATTTGTGAGATTTTATGCAGCAAAAGAAAAGAACACTGAAAAATGTATAAAAAGTAAATATATGTGTGAAACATAACAAAATAGAAATGTCTATTGTAAAGGAGCTGCACCTAGACTTTTCAATTGCCACACTTTCGCCTATAACTAGACATGAAATAAATTTTGTGGACAACGACGTCCAGACAATGATTACAACGTGTCGTACAAAAAAAAATTGAAAAAAAGGAAAAATGCATAAACAGAGATGATGAACTCCGACTCAGAACAAAACATGGCCGTTTCTGCTCAGAGAAAAGAGAAGGAGAAAAAGAAAATAACAGTTTTCACAACCAAATAAGGCAATGGGGTGGGGGGAGACTTAGAACATATCATCCAACAGTCAATCATGTGTGAGCAAGAACAAAATTAAGCCCTACAAACTTTTACAACCATTTATGTGAAAAGATGGAGGGGGAAGTTAGGCCCTGCCCCTAGGTGCTTTGCTTCCCTACCATCCATTCTTTTTCTGGCTAGTGTAGAATCTAGTAAACAAACCAACAACTATCCTGAAATAGTCTATTGCACCTTGTCTATTGAGCGAAACCTCGGTTTAAAACATCCAAGTAGTCTCAAACTACCGTTGAACTAAAAGTAGTGTCAGATTTTAAATAAGAGAGTGGGGGTGGGGGATGTTTTATACTTGTAATTACAACGTTTATACATATTATATAAATATTCTATTTATCTGTTGCTTTAAAAATAACATTCCTTATAACTTAGATTGGGTAATTATCGAGTTTTTAGCAGGCCTCTCAGGAATATAAAGTACTGCGAGGTCAATTAGGATAGGACTTTTGTCTGGATCTGTGACAAATGAATGTATTTATTGTATGGTATGAATGCGATGCCGGTCTGTGAGCTTGTTTTGCTATTAGTGGCATAATTTTATTACAATTAATGGAAGGTAACTTGGCGTACACATTCTTCTTGTTTCGGGATCATTCTATAATTGCTGGACTGTTAGTAGCGAGAGGAGCTCGGGAAAGGTGTGTTTCAAAAAAAAAAAAAATTCTAACTCTTAATAGTTGAATTTAGACTTCAACAAATGTTGATTTCTAACTGGCTTAAGCCTAAAATTGCCAAGATTTTGTACGCTATTTGAGTAGCTCGTGTTGGGAGCTTGGCCGAGCTTTAGATGGAAGCTTAAATTTGATAAATTGAAGGTTGTAACCCATTCGTCCTTCAGTACAGTTGGGGTATAGAAGGGGTAAAGCGCATTGAGGAACGCTGTAATAGAACAACTGTAACGCTCAAGCGGCTGGGCGTCAACGATAAGAAGCACGTTGATGTGGTAATTTTCCTCAACAGAGCTATATCAGTTTGTGTTAAAAATGAAAAATATTTATAGATTTGATATAAGAAACACAATGATCCAAGTTTTTTGCCGAACAAATAAATACAAAGAAGAAATGATTGCAAGTAAAATACAAATGAACAAACCAATACTGATGGTAAGACACTAAACGAGGAAGTTATAAATACAAAGGAAATATGAAATATTAACCTGTTAGAGATGAAACCGGAAATTTAAACGAAAGAAAAGGACAAACAAATAAACTACTTCAAAGGAAATGAGACATTGTATATCACTTTTGTTCTAAAACAGATCTAAAAAAAATCTAGATAAATCTTTTGTCACTTTAGATAAAACAGACAAGAGAAAAACGAAATATTTTGAGACTTGTTTGTATTATGTCAACAACTTCCTCTCTATAACTTACAGTAAGAACACTGGAAAAATTATTGTATTATAATCAGGGTCAAGAGGAGTTACTAAAATTTTTGTAGTTCTTTTAGTTGACTTTTTTATCTTTTATTACTATTTATTGTTTAAGTTCTGCTACATAATTATGACAAATATTTACATTACAATTTTATTTATTAAATAATAAAATAATAACTACAGACATTTGGGAGCCTGTAAAATAAGGATTTTGACACAGTTTCTATTCCAATCAGAAAGTTTTTCTTTAACCTTTTTAATTCAACATTTAGGCGAATTTAAAATAACATTATAAACATCGCTTTTCGTTAGTTTTCTAATTTTCCATCAATAATTATACAAATTTGACTCATTAGGAACAGCAAGATTCCATGAAATGTTGGATGAGGACGAAACGAAAAATCAAGTAAGTATATAAAATCCGTATAAGACAATATAAGTAAGTATAAGAAATATAAACCAAGTAAAAATATAATCGCCTATTTTTATGTTTCCAAACAGAAAGAAACTGGTCTGTATCTGCAGCAGAAGTTTGGTTGCAGGAATTGAACAAGAAAGATCTTTGGCTTTAGGGGTGTGGCCACGGTTTTCCAGACTTAGAGCCAGCGCCCGCTCTAGGGGTGGACAACCCGGACATTTGTCCAGGGCGCCAAAATTTAGGGGCGCCATTTTGTCTGTAACTGTAAGAAATATATTGATGTGTTAAATACTCAATTAATAGAAAAGTTCACATGTCGATTTTTTCGTTCGCTGAAAATTTTTCAGTGCATAGCAACTAAAATTTTCCAGTGCATATTATGCCTAAAAGCTAAAAATATTTACACTATTATTGAAAAATTAACGCTGAATTTGTAAAGGACGATGCGTGAACTTGTTTGAACATGCATATCAACTGTGAACAGAATAGCATTATCAGCGAGCAAAGCGCTGCTTCAGCAATTAGTCATTTTGTCCGGGACGACGTAATCGCTAGAGCGCGCCTGCTGAGATTATTGGTACCATTGAATATTGCTGAAAGAGTGCGAAATTGATTCCCAAGTCAGTTGTTGGTGTGTCTTTTGGTACGTCTATCAAGCTTCCAGGCAAGTACACGTTCACAGCATTCATCCCTGTGGATGTGCTCGGTGGATTGGCGGCCGTGTAAGATGGCCATTGCTGGTACGGGCAGAGCTAATAGTTGAGATGTTGCTGTGTTTCAGCGACTTCTCGCAAGCTAAATTATTTTTTTTATAAGGTTTGGATCACTTACATGGCATTGCGTTTTAAGAAGACACTTCTACATAATGGGATTCATGCCACACTCTTTTGTGTAGTTTAAAAGATGGACGAAGAAACAGTCATCCAGCTTGTAAGGAAATTAGTTTCAGGACTTTTGGCAGGAACAGGATGTCTGATGAAGAATTCAGGATATTTCTCATTAAGATAAAAACTCATTTTCGAAAATTTGGCACACCGCAATACTTATCTTACAGCAGTAAGATTAAGTAAAAAACATTGTAATCGTGTTGACGAGTATTTACAAATCTTAGGTAAGTCAGACCCGGGTTCTTAGACCGGTTTATTACTGTTTTACTTTGAGGACACTATATAGACTCAGTGGGGCTTTGGATACCACAGGCCTCAGACCATTCTCACAGAGGAATATTAAATAATAACGAGACTCCTAGCATATTGTTTTTGGGCTTTGTGTTAGACTCTACTAACACATCAGAAATAGATTTAGACAGCAAATCGAACCTTTATTCATTGACAATCTGGGTCTTCCACCTTGGGGAAGTGGAGAGAGCTTTTTGTGTAAACTGGTAATCATGTCGAGCGTTCGCGTCGCTTAGGGCGTAATCAGATGCATAATATATATTATCATTATAAATGAGGTACATGAAAGTGATAAAAGCATGATTGCTGTCTGTGATTGAAATAGAAGCGTAATTTTTCCATTAGAAGGAATTAAAACCGCACCAACTGCAGATTGTATTGATCAAGCTCGAGGAACGCAAGTGGCACGTCAATAAGTGTAAACTCCAGTATATAATTAGCAAAAATTTTAAAGCGGAGAAGAGAGACATATGAAGAAGTAGAGAAACTAAAAATTGAATCAGTATCTTCAACTATTAGGTCCTTTTTTGTAGTATATTAGAGGTGACGTGTGAATGCTACAATTTAGAAATAGTGAAACATGTCACTTGTAACATACTAATTAGTAAGATAATAGAGTTTCTAAACGCTCTTTTAATAATAAGATAATAGAGCTTCTAAACAGCATCACTGGAGCCCTCGGGATGTAATCAATAGTTTTTGCTCATAACAATCTCTAAACATATGAGACTAATTAATTAATATTAAATACATAAAAGAAGCTTAATTGTAAAAATATAAGTTTAAAAACAAATAACCTCCTAACGCCACTGTCTATCACTAAACACAATGAGAGTTGAATATGTTATTAACAAGAAATAATAAGACATAATTTTAAGGCAGTTATAAGATAATATTCTGTTATGGTTTGTTGCAGATTGTTTGATTGTAATTGGCAGAGTATCTTTATTAAGAGGAAGGGTTATGCGTTTATAAGGTTTGATTCAATTCTAATCAATTATATTCTAATTATGTTTTACACATAAACATGACCAGAATTTTTTTTTTTTTATCTTACTGCTATAAGATAAAGAAAGAATTATGGTTGGGTCAAATTTTTGAAATAAAGTTTTCACCGGAAATACATATTTTGAGGTCCCCAGAGTTCGAAAAAAATGTATATAATTTATTATTTAAGTATTTATTGTAAATTTAATTATTTAATTATATATTGTAAAGTAGATTACAATGTTATTGAAAATTTATTGGATTAGATATAGAATTGACTGAATACCAATAACTAAATAGACAAAGTAATTTGGTGAATTGGAGAGATAGCTGTAAAGTTTTACTACATAGTTATCTTAAGACTTAGCAATATAATGGCAACTTTGGTTAAAATATAGTTTCGTTGGGGGAGAACCTAAGTTTGAAAACATAAGTTGACTCTTGGATATAAATTGATTATATGGTATATATGATTACATTGCATTTCATTTTATCTTACATAAAAGGAACTGTCATTTAATTTCGGAAAATTAATTTTGAATTACTCGGAGTTTGAAACAAAAAAATGCTCCAAGAGAATAAATAAATAGATAAATACATTTTTTGTGGGATAGTGTATTCCGACCTGAAAGTTTTAAGTGTTGCCACGGAGCCTTCTTAGTACACTGCCGGCGCTCGAGCAGTTTTCAGACATCACTGTCCATCACGGCAGTGAGCTGTAGTGGCTCGTGGAAGAAGAAAATCTTAGGACTATTCTTAGGAAAAATCTGTACATATCTATTTGTATGTGTGTGTATGTGTGGTTGTACAAAAACTGACTCAAATCGAACAATCATGGAAGCTCAGTACTTTATATTCCACTTTTTTATCACTATGGTAATATGCAAATGTTCGGTCAATATCAGCAGATTTTTTCTTAAATACAATTATAACATTTTAATTTAAAAAAAAAAAAATGATTTCTGAAAATATGTAAGAAATTGCAACGATAAACTAGTCCCTGAAGAACAATTTCTAGTTTTAATATCAGGTTTAACACAAAAACCATTGATAGAATTCCAACTTTAATGACAACCAACAAGTGTGAGTGTAACAGAAACATTAAGTTGAAGTGAATTCTCTATACGAACTTGGTGAATTTGCTCTCACTATGGTTGAAAATCCGAAACCGGAAGGGAACAATATAAATATGCATGCTAAGACGGATAAAATACCACATTTAATGAAAATCGCTCAACCGGAAGTACAATTTTACCGAATATGTTTTCCGGGGTTTTCTCGAAAAAGATTGGAAACCATTTTCTTTGTTGTTGTGATTGGTTCAGCAGAGCTGGAAAGCATCAGAGATATTTACCGTGATAACCTGCTTCTTTTTGTGGTCATCGACCAGTTTCGGGCATTCGCCCATCATCAGGATGCTTTTTGTCAAACAATGTGATAACATAGATTTGCACAGAGCTAATTTAGATACACTCTTGAGTGTATTGAGTGTTGAGAAACTAAGTTTGCACTGCGCAAATCTATGTTATCACACTGTTTGACAAAAAGCATCCTGATGATAGGCGAACGCCCGAAACCGCTCAATGAGCACAAAAAGAAGCGGCTATCACGGAAAATATCTCTGACATTTTCTTTGTACCTGTAATATTAACTTTTATTTGAAAATATTCTGGAAAAGATGATAAATGCGAGCCTTTAAAATACGTACATTTATAATGCGATCAATAACCAGTTTTATGCCATTTCTACCAATAGGAATGACAAGAAAGCTAGATAAAAAATCTGGTGTGAAACACTCACACAACTTTCTCTTACTCCTGTTCTCAAAATTGTAATTGACAAATGTTATAGCTGTGTACCAAATTTAACAAAATTCGTCGAAAATTGAAAAAACAGTTCAGTAAAAGCGCACTTTCGGTTTACGATTTTCTTAAAACTCGGAATTTTGGCCATCTATTTATTTCTAATTAATTTTTTTTGGATGATCAAATTGTATAATCAACTATGATAGCAATTTAAAAGAAGCTGTAACCACACCCGCCCCAAAAAGTGCCCTTAAATGAATTTTCCCAGAGAAATGTTTTAAACGAAAGATGTAGATCATTGCATGTTTGGTTTATACACGATGTTTCAAGAAAATCTTCGAGGCCATTTTTGAGAAAATCGCGAAAAAGTGAACAAAAATCATTTAGTAAAGTGTTAAAATAAACGCACTTCCGGTTATCCGATTTTTTTCAAACTCGGAATTTCAACAACATATTTAATTCTAATTAACATTATTAAGAAGGCAGAAATGTCTAATAAACTGAAATAGCACTTTAGATGAAAACCTAACCCCACCCCTCCCCGGAAGTGCCCTTAAATGAGCTTTCTCTGAGAAATGTTTCAAATAAAAGTTTTAGCTCTTTGTATATGTAGTTGATATACAAAGCTTAAAGAAAATCGTCGGAGCCATTTTTGAGAAAATCGCAAATACATAAAAAAAAAACAACTAGTAAAGTGGTACTTCCAGTTGAGGAATTTTGACAGATAACGTACGAAAGTTTCAACTTTCTACGGTTTTTCGTTTTTGAACAATGCTGTATGTGAACAATACACACTCACACACACACACAGACCATTTGCTAAAAACCACTTTTTTGGACTCAGGGGGACCTCAAAACGGATATTTCCGGTGGAAACTCGATATCGAAAATTTGACACGATTACAATACTTCCTCTTACTAGGAGTAAGAGAAAGTAAGAATGTATTTATTGGCGAGAATATATTTATTGTCGTGAATGTTGATATGAATATTTAGATTAAGTTTTTATCTCAGGATTGAAAGAAAATTTAGAAAAGTGTTTCAACCCTATTAGGGTAAAGTTTTTCTTAGGATAGACTTTATTTTGGAGTATGTAGGAACATTTGTTATAAGCACATTGCAAACCCCAGTTAGCATGTACACTAAGCTGCTTAGGATAGATTACATAATCAATTTCTTATAATACTCGTATTTCTAAGAAATGCGTGTATAATGGCTTTGTGTGATAAAAAAAAAATTGCTTTTAGTTTCCGCATACAATTAAAAACACTTGTTCTAGTAAGTTAAGGGATGGCCAAAATATTTTCCTTTGACAGTACCCTTTGTCAACTAGATCGATAGTAAAAGAGGGGAAGTATGGAAAGATACTAGACAATCTAAGGCTCCACCCTAACTTGTTGAGCAAGATATTATATGTATATGTGTGTAGGGATGCCCTTATAGGACAACAGAAGAAAAATAATTTGAGGACGCGCTAATGACCACAAATTTCGACGTGGAAAATAACAAACACAAGAATTTGGTTAGTTAAAATTTCAAAAAAATGTTCTTAAGAAATGTGGTCATCTTTTTAATTTGTGTTAGAAAAATGAAAACCATTTTCTTTATTATAAAAATAAAAACTGATCTTATATCTATTATTTTTAGATAATAAAATAAATTAACAAGAACTCTTCTTGCTCAATTGTTCAATTTATGTGAATTATTTAAGAAAGATTATATTAATTAGTTTATTATAATTATGTTTATAAATATAATTGTAAATAGATACGTACAACATGAAAAGCTAAAATAATCATGTTATAACTTGTCCACAACCTCAACACCCCTGGTGGAAACATAAAAGACTAAACACACACAAAAATGAGTACCAAACAGAATGGCAAAGAGGACCTGATGGGGATAACAAGACGCACACATTAATACAATGCCCTCGTGGGGCAATGGGGGTGGGGGTGTGTGTAAAAGGGTTCTTTTTTTCTCTCCTTTTTTTCCACTGCCAGCAGAACGTATGCTGTCGTAAATTATAATTTCAAATTCTGTGTCTAGACTGTTTACTTCACTTTCCATAGAATTTACCATTCTTAGCAAATATAAAATATTTGCACTCAGTAAATATACCTGTATGTTTATAATAGAGGAATATTTTTTGTATAAAAAATGAAGCTAAGTTATTCCATTTTTGACAATAGAGAGGTTTAATAAATAATGTAATATTTTTTTTTTTGTTTTTTTTGCCATCTGTTTTAGTTGTAAAGGAAGCATATGCGAATGTGCACAACTTGCGAAATTGAATATTAACTGAAAATATAAATGTTACGATGTTTTTCTGAGCATAAAAAAATGTTTTCAACGATTAGTCTGTATCTGGTATTTTATCCGTCGTAGCATGCATATTCATTTGGTTCCTGACCGGTTTCGGATTTTCATCCATCGTCATAGTAAATTCACCTAGTTCGTGTAGAGAGTTCACTTCAAGTACTGTAGAGAGTTCACTTCAAGTAGATAAAAGTTGTAGCACTTTATATGTATAGTTTACACATACCTACTTTAAAGAAAATCGTTGGAACCGTTTCTGAGAAAATACCAGAAAACTGTAAAACACATTTCAGGTAATCTGATTTTTTTCAAACTTTGTATTTCAACAACATATTTCATTCTAATTAATATTATTTAGATGACAGAGTTGTGTAGTAAACTGAAATAGCACTTTAGAGGAAATCCTAACCCCACCCCTCCCCCAAAACTGCCCTTAAATGGATTTTCCCGGAAAAATGTTTCAAATAAAAGTTGTAGCTGCTTGTACGTGTATTTGATATACCAAGTTTCAAGAAAATCGTCGTAGCCATTTTTGGGAAAACCGCAAAAAAAAAAAACACGAAGTGTCAACTTGATATTCCGTTTGTAAAACTCAAGTCATATCTGACCTGATTTGTTTTCAGCCAATAATCTAACAACCAGATGATCAAACTTCACTGAACAGTTTCCTATAAAAATATCACCAATGTTTTTTTTTTTTAATTTCGCATTCCAATCATACACACAACAGGCGATCACTTTTATAATGGAGTTGATGAGGATAGAAATTTGGTTGATTAATTAGACAAGCTATGAAGGCACTGTTATAATATAGTTATAAGTTTACACTAACTGCCTGGACTGGTAATGATTTTATAGAATAAAGGGTGAAAGTGAAGCTATGACACGATGATATGACACAATGCGTATGGTTGAATCTGATAGATTGATAGATCCATGTCTAGATCTCTCACTGACTTATATACAGGTTCTCCCCACTCTAGCCTACTTAGTGAGAGAGTACCAGAGAGAGTCTGTTTTTCTCTCGGTCGGGCTTGGCTCTCTCTCTTGCCGTTACACTTTTATTTCACTTTTTCTTTTTTTTTTATAATGAAAATGGTGTTTGGAACATTGAGAGGTAGCGCAAATTATTAAGCGTTTCTCCGAGTACAATGTACCGTTCTATTATCATCTATACAATATTGTGGAAGTATTAATAACATTATTTGAATGTACAATAGCATTTAGTTGACAATTATCATTTAGGTATAATACTCTTCGCAAATAAAAAAATCAAAATCAATGTTTGTAGAAAAATTGATTTGTAGAAAAATATTGGTTTTCCCATATTTTGCTCACACACACACACACATATATATATATATAAGTATATATATAGGTACAAAATAAACCCATACCTCCACACAGAGACCATTTCGCTAAAAATGTTTTTAACATAAACAGGAAACTAGAAACATGTATTTCCGGTAAAACACCAATTTTTAAGTTTGATACGATCGCAATACTTCCTCTTACAGGAATAAGAAAATAAAGTAATGATATAAATACATCATTTTTATGTTGTTTTTTTTTTAATTGAAACCCCCTTGAGCGGAAGGATACCTGTTCGGCTGCTTTCCCGATGTAAGGCAAGCCTTTGATCGAGTATGGCATGCCGGGTTGCTCTGGAAGCTCAAGGACGTCCTTCCTTTTACTTATTATTTAATCATCAAATCTTACCTGTCCGTCCGCCACTTTCAAGTGTCGGTAGGTTCTTCCCTATCTCCCTTCCAACCTGTCAAAGCTGGTGTCCGCAAGGCAGCATCTTAGGACCTTTATTATACACAGTATACACTGCAGACATCCCAACCCACCCTGAAACAGTTATTTCTTCCTTCGCAGACGATACAGCCATCCTTTCTATCCATGCTGACCCAGTAATATCTCATAGACAGCTACAGAACCATCTATCATCTCTTGAAACATGGTTCAAAACTTGGAGAGTCAAACTGAACGAAAACAAATGCCAGCATGTCACATTTACCCTTCGACACATTACCTCTCCACCAATATACTATAACAGTATCCCATTACCTCCTGCTGATGTTTCCGCTAACTTGGGTTTTACATTGACAAACGACTTACATGGAACCCACATACACGACTCAAAAGAAAAGAACTGAACATACGATTCAGACTACTGAAAAGACTTCTGGACTACAGATCGAAGCTTACACTACCAAATAAAAGACTCATCTACATAGCCATCTTAAAACCTGTTTGGGCCTACGGAATCGAACTGTGGGGTTCAACTAAGCATTCTAATCTTCAACGTATCCAGTCCCTGCAATCTAAAATCCTTAGAACCATAGTCAACGCTCCCTACTATGTCTCTAACAAAACAATCCACACAGACGTAGACATACCCTTCCTACAAGACTTTATCAAAGCACGATACAATAAATTCCACACGTCCTTATCCTCTCATCACAATCCTCTTGTCCGTCGTCTTTCGTCCCGAACCCTACCTGACAATCCTTCTCGACGCCTGAAACGGCAATGGCCACGAGACTTGCTCACAGAAGATCACAGAAGAACACAGAACACAGAAGATTGTGAACAACAAAAACACAGAAGATAACGAACATTAACAATAATTATTAGGAATGCTACCACTGGGTAGTTTCTCCTCTCTTGTTTTATAATTGCTCACACATATTTACTTAAGGCAACCATGCTGTTATAAATAACAATAATAATAAAAAAAAATTGAAATTTACTACTTATTGTATGTTTCATTTAATTGTTTATTTCTTACGTTTTATTAAGTACTAACATTGCCCGCAAGGAGTATCTGTTGCATGCAGTTACTTGGGGAGTAGCGACCCCACGGGTTACCACAGCTCAGTCAGTACTTCATGCACTTCGTCAGAACAATCCAAAATACATTTAAACTACATACACTCTACCCTTCACAGACAAGGACAAACACGTACACAAACTAGGGTCTCCGTCACTAGTTAACTGGCGTAAGCCAAGGGAAAAGAATTGATTAGCTCAGTGGTAGCGCGCTGGACTAGCAACGCGAAGGACCGGGCTCGAATCCAGTAGGCTGCCCATAGATTTTGTCTCCCTATGAGCCTCTACAGCTCACTGTCAGGTGATGGGCATTCTTCCCGTAAACCCCTGTTCCTCCTGGTACTTCAGGGGATCTTTCTAGACCGTACCTACCCTCTCGGGTTTACCGGTCCCCCGTTGCAAGCAACGGGATCGTTAAACAAGAAGGGGATGTTACCAGTATGGAAGGACTTTTACTGCATGCCCCACCATAGCAGAAGTGCCGAAGCACTCACCCGCTTGATCCATTTAAGGACAGGTTGAGATATGCACAACGTGGTCACACTCCACTCCCAGAAGCTAGAGAAGGCACTCTCTAGCAGTCTCTGGTGAACCGCGCATACCCAGCAAATGTGCTTCCAGCAGCGGGCTGGGTCCGGGGTTAATTTTATATTGCGAGTCTCCTTCCGCTCATCTCATGACCTCGGTCATTGGAGTTATTGGTTAAACCACGGCCACTACGAATCCTATCTAAATTCCAAGCAATTGGCTCGGAAAGTATCTTGCGGCCGTAGTTCAGTATTTCAACTCTAACGAGCTAGCGAGACTGATCGCACGCCCGATGGATCTAATGTCCATTTACTTATTCCTGTCCATTGCCTCAAGCAAAAGGGGTTTCAGCAACCCTGCAAAAATCAGGATTGGTTAGGGGAGAGAATCTCCAACCTGGTGGGCCAGAGGCTGATTGCACCCCGCAGGGACTGTGGCTTTGCCACAAACATACGCCAAAATGTCTCTAGTTGTTGAAGTAAGAGTGACAAAACTAGATTTTACTTTTCACACAAGGACTCATACATATCTTATTAGAAGATACGACTTGTCCAGTGCAGAGTCTCCCTTTTAGTCGCCTCCTACGACAGGCAGGGCATTCCGTAGGCCTATTCTACCCCGGGACCTAAACGGGGATCCGATGATGGGCAGTGTTGTCTATAGCTAGAGAACATTGCTCGGAAGCCGGTAATGCACAGAGAAGGCTCCGGGGGGCACGACAGATCTTTCACGTCGCAGTGCAATAATCACTTATAACAATAAAAAAAGTACTAACATCATTTTGTATTTAGAGTAATTTTTGAATTTATTATTCTAATTAAGAAAAGATATCCTCTTTATAAAGGGCAATTTTCTAAAATAAATCAATATAGCGGTTCCCCTTCTCTCAGGTAATATATAATCTTCGTGATGAATCAAATAACTGATATATATAGAACTACGATATCAAATAATAAACCTTATTACTTCATCTATTTTTAGGTTGAGTAGGGAGGGTACAGCTCACAAACTGTACACCAAATATGATATGTTGAATAACTTATTCTTGTACCAATTAAAATTTCAAATTTTATTAATTGGTACTAAAATTATGAATGAAAATTTTCATTCATGAGTTTGCTAAATATATCTTAACTGCTAAATTCTGAATTTATAATTTCTAGGGCCTGTTTTCGTCTGCCTGCTATATTTGAGGCGTTTATGTTAAAACAATCTACAGCTGCAGATTCTCACACACTATATCACAAATTTAACTCAATACAATAACGTTGATGTAGAAACCGCTAGAAAATATACGAAGTTTATATTATAATTATTATACAAATTTATTTTTATTTATTAATAATCGTATATTGTTAAGCTGAGATAAACCATACTTTTATGTTACATATCCATTAAAAAAAAAAAAAAACACAGAAGAAGAAAAAAAACGTTTATTTAGATATTCTTATAGTAGAGATCACAAATTCTTAAGACAATGTGTATTTTAGATTTTTGGATAAAAGAAAAGTGTGAATGTACGTTGAGAATCTCTGAATGACTGGAATTTCTTTGTATTTAAGGAACGTCAGAGAAGATAGCGACATGGCATGTAAAAGGTATTGAGAAGAAGAGACCGATCTAGAAAATGGCTTTCCAATACAATAACTAGGACTTTGTACCTAGTAGAGTTTCCTTGAACACAGTACAAAACCTGTAGCAAGGAGGACCAATGTATAAACAGAGAGAGAGTGACGCGCGTGTGCACACACAAATACACACACACAGAGTATATACCTTCATACATGTTGTAACAGAAAACGGTGAGTGAACAGAAAGCTATACAGAGAGAAAGAGAGAACATAGGAAAATATGAAGGGAGACGAGCTAGGCTTTTGGTAAAAATGGTTTGAGTGAAGGGGAAAGACCTAAGGTTTACAGGTAAATAGGTCGGCCATATTGTCCATATAGAGGTAGATGTTTTATATACATATATATGTATAGAGAGTGGAGAAGAGTAAAAAAGAAAGGGTAAAAAGCACTAAGAACTGGAGGTTTAAGAAGGGAATCCAATTTCTAGATAGAAGGAGCTGGAGGGCAGTGCAAAGAAGGGTGGTTGACAGTGTATGCTTGTAGCATAGTGTAGAATGTTCGCGCTGGTGAGATATCCATGTCCCCCGTTTCATCAGAGTTCCTCATATTGTCTAACACAGCTTCAGTTATTTTCAAGTCATATCCTCGGTCTATGAATCCTAGACATTCATATATGTAAGTTTGGAACAAGATATATTATCTACTGTTGTTCCGTTGGATATAATATACTATACACACAAATATTATGTGTATGAATATATATGTATGTATATATAAAATAGTCGCGAGTAAACTACATTAATCTTAATCTAACAAAATAAAATAATTTGTTTAATACTAATAGAAAAATCACGTACATAGGCCTCATCTAATGCTTAGCGATGAAAGGATGATAAAAAAAAATTTGGAACGTTCATAATATGGCTTACTCTTACTCCAGTTAATACTTTCTCTTACATCAAAGTTTACAATATTTAGTTGGGCTGGTCACAAAAAAAAGTGGTAGAACTTATACTTGTATACTTGAGCAGACTTACATATGTGCAGCGATCATTCTAAGTTTAAAGAAAGTAAACAAGAAAAAAATTGTTATTGCTGTTTGCGAGAATTCTTTTTTTTTTTTTAATTTATATTTACAATCTGTAATAGTACAATAAGTAAATGTGGGCTGAGATAAATGTGGCTTGAAGGCTTGAAGGAGGTGGCCAATGCCACTCTTCCTGGTCTTGTTACTCCTCTTCCTGTGACAGGAGGTCCCTTGGCCACTGGCGCTTCAAACGTCTGGGAGGATTCCCAGGAATGGTTAGGGAGGACAGGTTTGTGCGGGTTCGTGTGTGTTCCTAGTTTGCTGTAGAATCGTTTGTAAAGTTGTTGTGTTAAGTCGTGTACAAATGGGATTTGAAGGTCAGTATGTAGCGTCATGTTAGAAACATAGTATGGGCATTGTGTGATTGTTCGCAGTATCTTGTTCTGTATGGCTTGTATCCGTTTAGTGTGTGTCAGTTTGGCAGTTCCCCAGAGTTGTAGTCCGTAGGTCCAAATTGGTCTTATTATGGATTTGTAGATTTGAACTTTGTTTTTCAAGTTTAATTTTGATCTTTTGTCAAGTAAGCGTTTTACTGGGAAGTATTTAGTTTTCATTGACTGTCGAGTTTTCGTTACGTGTGTGTTCCAAGCCAAGCGTCTATCTAGGTAGAGTCCAAGGTATCGGATGTCTTTTTCGTCTGGTATAGGAGTATCGTTAATATACACAGTCGGGCGGTTTGATCGTCTGAGGGTGAATATTATATGAGTACATTTTGTTTCATTAATTTTGATTTTCCAAAGCTTGAAGTGTTTCTGTATAAGATTTAAATGGTTCTGTAGGAGTAAGGATGCAGTGGTGGCGTCTTTGTGAGTTGAAAGTATTGCTATGTCGTCTGTTATGTAGCCAACAGTGTGTCAGTAGATGTAGGGATGTCCATTGTACTAATATTCGATAGAATATAGTATCGGTCCGAGAATACTTCCCTGCGGCACCCCTGCCCTAATGGGGAACACTGCTGAATATTGATCGCCATTTCGTACTGTGAAGAATCAGTCAGGCAGATAACTTTTAAGCAGCCGATAGTGCCCATCAGGCAGAATCTGCGGAAGTTTGAACAGGAGACCATTGTACCACACTTTGTCGAAAGCCTGACTAACACCAAGAAAAGCTCCTGATGTGTAGCATCCTCTTTCCAGCGAAGAGGAAATTTCGTCAACTAATCTGTGACATTGTTGTTTGGAGAGTGTGATGTCCGAAAACCAAACTGATGTGTCGGAATGACACAGTCTAATTCAGGTTGTATGTCAGTCAGTAGTAGCCGCTCAAAAATCTTGGAAAGTATAGGAAGAAGGCTAATTGGTCTGTAAGAAATTGGTAAGTGAATCGGTTTGTTTGGTTTCGGTACCATTGTTATAACTAAAAATTTCCTTTGTATTGGGAAGTGTGTCAGTCTCAGAATGGAGTTGTAGATGTTAGTAATGTGAAGAATTAAAATTAAAAAAAAAAAACTCAAAAACCTAATCTGTAAAATCGCATTTCCACCAATAAATCAATTTTCCCTGTGAAAATTTTCCAAATAAAAGTGATAGGTATTTATATTGTACATAGTGTATGAAATTTAAAGAAAATCGTTGGAGCTGGTTCAAGAAAATATAAAAAACTGGAAAAAACATTCAGTAATGTCGCATTTCCGGGTGATGGATTTTACCCAAACCCTGCGTATCAAATACAATGGTATTCTGTTAACATATATATAAACACACCATAGAGACTATTAGCTAAAAACATTTTTTCACACTCTGGGAGCCTGAAAACATGTATTTCCGGTGACAACTCAATTTCGAAAATTTGACACGATCATCAAAAAGTAATGGCTATTTTTTTTTTTTTACTTTCTCTCACTTGTGATTAAAAGTATAACTCACTCACTATTTTTGGTTTAATAATTGACAATAAATGTCAGCATCCATTTTAAGATTATTTCTTTTAGAAATTTTAAAATATAGAAAGGTTTTAGACAAAAAATTTCCTTTTTTAATGTACCCAGCTTCTAAACCTTTTCTGATTAATAGTATCGGAGACTGTCCGAAGTGTGTTCAAGTATGTTCCAACTCCTTTTAGGATCTATCTACAAACACTATCGCATCTGGTTTCAATTTTTTTTCAAGTGGTCCTTAGTTTCACGCCTATTTTTGCTCATTTTTTTTTGGAATCCTAATTTTTGCCTCAGTTTTTTCCGATTGTATTGCTCAGTACTGTCAGACTGCTCAGAAATTGAGAATCTCACTCGCTATTATGCCTGACTAGAATGGGAGACTCTGTACATATACAGCAGCGCTAGCCCTACAAGGGACAGTCTTTAGAACAGTTTATACAGCAGTTACAACGCGTCAGCAACCAACTACTACCTTTCTCTTTACTCAGTCTAAATCTCTCGCTACCTAATTTCCATTTACGTATTAAGTCCTGGCAGTTTTGGGTCTCTATTTTATTACAGTGTTCAGCATTCCTTCTAGCTTATTTCTCAAAAACCCTTCCTCACAAATTTCTCTCCTTCTAAAACCCATTAACATAGCCTATCTTGGCAAAGAAATAAACTTTTCTTAATTCTTGTTCTCTTCCTCATTTCTAAGCTCTTCTTGGAGAGATTGATCGCTTAACCCAAAAAAGGGTTCCGACCCCGTGAAGGTGTTTACTGCGCTTTTCCAAGCCAAAGTGTCCGTCAAGCTATCATTCATTACATTCTATGAAAACTTGTCCTACCTCTCAAAAGCGGGTAATTAATTTTTGAGCTCAGGTTATTGATTATTTCAAAACCATTTATGAACTTGGGTCTGAACTTGGGTCCTGAATAGTCCCTTTTTCCAGCGAATGTTACAATATCCTTCAAATAATGATTTTCATCAAATTATAAATATAATTTGAAGGAAATCATCTTAGATATATTCATTTCTGACTAACTTTATAATTATTTTCCTAAAGATTTTACTATTAAAATGATGAAAAAAAAAATTACATTATAATTGGAAACTGAACAAAATATAAAGATTAAAAAAAGAAAAAAAATAGAGTAATCTTGAAGTCGATTTCTATATTATGAAAAGTTGATTTCGTTTCTGGATGATTGAAAATCGCTTCTCTCTCTCTCTCTCCCTGCTAGAAAGATAAGGGGGGTGACAGAAAATGAGGATGCTGTCGGAGATAGAAAATAGTGATAGAAAATAAAAATGACAGAGTTCTTCATAAACTTTGCTGCCAACACCTGACCCCCCCATAATACGCCTCGTATATTTATATAAAAAATTCATCACTATTTAATTTCAATTCACTTTTCTTTTTCATCCTTGGCTGGCAATTTCATTTCATTAAAAATGTTTTCTGAGTTAGAAACATTTAATAAGCCCAAATGTTTTATATACATGAGCTATAGTAACCGCCTTTGAATGGTGTTTTATTCAATACTAATAATAATAAACAAAAGTCTATAAATTGACTCTTCTTTCATATATTTAACTAAAATAACAAAAGAGTATTGTATTTTAAAAACGTTCCCATCCTAATGTAACTTTCCAGTTCATCAGATCACGTGATATAAGGGCTAAATATAAATAACTAAAATATAACAATTTCTATGGAGCATCGTTTTTAATATAATTAAATATCAATTCAATATTAAAATTTAACAGGCATAGTTATTTATCAAACAGGCAAAGTTATTTATGAAGATGAAATGTATTTGGTGTGATGTGTTTTGTTATATATTTATAAGTATTGTAGTAAGAGTGGTTTTGTAAAGGAGCTTGTGAAGTATGTATGTTTAAGATAGAGATAGAAGTATTAGAAATTGAGAATAAGAACCACTATTAAATAAATAATTTAACTATATATTAAAAATTAGTAAATTTATAAGATTAATTATTAATTGTGAATCTCGAATCAATGCACTGAATGAAATAATTAATTAGCTAGATTGATTTAACTCAAATATTTTAACTTATAACTGGCACTGATCCTAATAGAACGATTCCTGATACAGATGTTCTGGTTCAATGTCTAATTCAGAATGGTCTGGTTGAGTGCAGAATTTAGACTTTATCTCGAAAAAATACCTTCTCTTGGTAGTTCAAATCTTCCCTTGTGAGAAGGGGCAAAATGACAAAGCTGCCTAAGTTCTATGAACTCTTCTGTAACGGTGTTCTTCACCTGAATAGTCCCTTTTTCCAGCGAATGTTAGAATATCCTTCAAATAATGATTTTCATCAAATTATATTTATAATATAATTTGAAGGAAATCATTATTTTATACAAAGATTTTCCTCTCCACACAGTAGACTTCTCTCCGATTGACTATTGAAATCCTCGGTAAATCTTCCGGCAAGAGAACAAAGTAGTTTTCAAAGAACTCAACCAAATATGAAGAAATTTTCAAAATTCCAAAATATAAATTTTGATTCCTGGAAATAAACTGGCTTCTTGTTGATAGAATTGGGCAGAAAGGTTAAAGGTTGGAAAGCAGTCAATTAATAAGATTTTTATTGGCGACAAATTCACTTTGGGCGTCTAAGTGCTTGTGAACTGAGTAGGTACAATTCTCCTCATGGGATCCGATAAATTTACAACGGCAATTTCTACTTTTGTCGCAATTTCTGGTGCTGAATTTGAAATCTCGGTAGTACTTCTCACAAGAGACCTGGACGATTAATGATAACAGGAATTAATGATAGCGAAGATTAATGATATAGGGCCTGTTGAGAGAGTACGGGAAATACAATGGACCCACCAGTGCCTTAAGTGCATTATCCCTAGTGTTGTTGGAAGGACCTATTCAAGAATAGAATAGAACATACTCAACGTTAAAGTTGCGAGTAATAGAGAGCAATAATAACATTTTTGCTCAACACAGACTGCATTACTACACTCGAGATTATTTATTTACTAACAGAAGAATATTTATTACTCTAACTGCTGTGGCAAGAAACATTGTAATCATTTCATAAAAACTTTCTCTAATATCTACATATCTAAATGCCTATTAATTTTATTGGAAGGATTTTCCCCAGGAAAACTGATTTCTGAGGGGTCCTTGGTGTACGGCAAAGTTAGATTTTCCTCTAAAATGTCACTTCAATA
The DNA here is from genome assembly GCA_011037195.1 of Triatoma infestans. Lineage (NCBI taxonomy): Eukaryota > Metazoa > Arthropoda > Insecta > Hemiptera > Reduviidae > Triatoma > Triatoma infestans. The sequence goes on along the minus strand of JAAEAF010014728.1, from coordinate 22,422 downwards.
CAATGTATGGTTCTTTGCAACATTACGAATATATAAAGCAATGCTAGAATTCCATATTTGAAGTAAATCGGTTAACTAGAAGTGCGATTCTATAGAATAGGTTTGTAAGCTTTTTGTAATTTTCTAGAAAACAGTTCGATTGATTTTTCTTTAAAAATGGAAGGCTTATTGCATATAGGTATACCTATAAACCTAACACATATACCTGCAACATATTTCCAGAAAAAGAATTTTTCTAAGGTCCTCTGAGTTAGACTTCAATGTAAACTACCATCAAAAGCTTTGTTAAGTAGTTAAAACTGAAGGGCGTTCGTTGTCATAGAATAATAAACACAAACATGTGTAAATAAGAAGTGTTAACCCCACTGTCTCTGTTTATATGTAACGCATATCCAAACATAATTGGTTACTAAACGTTGCAATTTAAAGAAAAATTGTTAATTAGAAATGTAATATTTGCACTAAGATAAAGTTTTATTCCACATCAAATTTGTTTCTGGTGTTAAAGTGAATATTAAAGCAAAATTTCTCAATCAATTGAAACCTAGGGATAAAAAAAACTGTTTTGTAAAGTAAAGAACTGCCTATTTTTTTAGGCGGATTTAAAGTCCAACTACCAAATTAGGTGTCATTGACGGCGGTGGAAGCACCTATTTTACTATTAATATTTTTCAAACGTATATAAAATTTAGCAGTTATAAGCGGGACATGAACTGGGTACCTGTGCAATGATTAAACTGAACTGGGGACTTTCCAGTTACAAGTCAGTCCATGCTTATAACCACTACATCAACATCGGCCCCAAAAAACTGTTATTGAATTAATCATAGCTTTTTAAAATAATAATTGTTTAAATTATTTATTTTAAACATTCCTTAATCCCATTGGCTGATTTATCAAATGTCTGTTTAAGTCTGCAAAGATGAAATAACCAATATCTCAGTACGCACGTACTCCGTAAGCTGCAAACAAGCTATTAACATTTGAAATTCTCAAAGAAAGAGAAATATCTGCTTACATTCCGAATTTCAGAGTCCAATGTACTGGCGTCATTAGAGACGTTGATGTTGATTTGGAGGATAATGAGATTCTATTTGAACTATTCTCTCCCTTTCCACCTATCGGCATCAGACGCCTTACAAGGAAAAAATATTTAAACAACAAACTACTAGTTGAAAAATTACCAGTATTTTTTATACATTTTGACGGTCAAACTTTACCAAATTCGTCTAATTGTATGGCGCTAGATGTAAGGTAGAACTTTATAAGACAATGGCAACAATTGCCTTCGTTTCCGACACTCTGAAGATCAGTGTCGAAGCAAAACGAGATGCGAACATTGCACGAAAAGTCATAATATCAAGGAATGCCTTTGTGTATACTCTGCAATGGAGAACACAGATTTATATCTTGAGATTGTTTACAGTGATTTGTTTAAATATCGGAGTTTCTATTCAACAAATATTAAACAAAAATATAAATATAAAACAATTACCTGCATTGTAAACTGGTTGATTGTAACGATGGCGTGGATTGCCTGTGAATTTGACCGGCCCTCCATAACGGCGGAGATGCTAGGCCGGCCGTAGCTGTTGTTGTGGTTGGACTCGTTCTTCCGCCGGTTCCATAGATATCCGTCTGGAACAATCATATATTTCAATTATTAAAATAAAAACAAAACAAATCAAAAAACAATATATGGGTGTATCTGTAGAATGGAGCTTCAAGAGACACCGGTAAGTTGTTTCACTATCAATGGGGCTTTTGTTCTTGTCACTGATAGTGCACTTATGCTTTTGTTCAACAGTGAACTCCTCGGACCTAAGAAGAAATCTGAACCAGTAAATTTTCAATCAGGCTACCTTTTATTAAGAAATCTGAAGGGAAACATTCAAAGAAATCTTTTATAACAAATCCCGTATATCAATTGCCAAATCAAGTCTTTGCACTTTTAATTGGTCTAATGTTAACGGTAAGATAGAATAGTATATTATAAAAATTACAATATATAATTGTATAGTAAAGTTAATCAATCTCTACCAGAACATCGCGACAGTTGTCTTAAAAAAATCTTTAAATAAAAGGGAAAGCGTCCTGTATTTGTAAGAATATATAGACATGAAGAAAGTTGAACAATGTGTGAAAGAAAGTGGGACAATGTCCTAAATCCTTGGATTTCTTGTTATTACCTTGCCTAAGGTAATAGGAGAAGGTAAGATCCTCACCTTAATATACATTCAATTTTGATGGATTTAATGTTAAAAGATGGAATGTATATAAAACCAAATCCAACTGCAATCTATAAGAGCTGTTGTGACTTAAGTGACAGACCGTGTATGAACACATTATGAATTCGTTTGAGAAATATTCAATATGTAAAATTATTAGTGAATATGTATGTATGTCACCAAAAGTTAAGTTTAGACTTTAAATAAATACACTAAACCCAAATGGTTGTACATATTGTACGAACATTGGAAGTGTCAGTGTAAATTAGGCTGTTCATGTTGTTAGGCTGGAATATCGGCAGGCACACCAAGATCCCTGAGGAAATAGCCAGTTATTTCCTCCTAAGGGGATTAAATTTTTTATATTAGCAACAAGGGAAATTTAGGTGCGATCAGTTGACAAACTCAGCATTTTCATTATCAGCAAAATGTCTAGATTTTACAATCAATTCTTGCGCATACGTCGTTTCATAGCTAATTATTTTTATGAAAAATATGTACAGACATTTTTTTTTACTACTTTATCCCCAAAAGTTATTTCACAAAATTACAAAATTCTCTTTGAATTGAAAAAAGAAGATAAAATACAATTATTCAGAAATCTAGATAGCAATACAAGTCTACTTTTATTAGTCACTTTTTAATTTAGTCTTCTTTTATTAGTTCTCTTTTAGTCTCTTTTAATAAACGTGGTTAAAACAAAATCTGCATCTCACAGGAGACTTTGGTCTTCCTGTGATTCAATAATTCCAATTCATGAAATGTTTCCTTAACCATTCCTTATACTTTCCTTCAGTGCCAAGGCTATTTTCAGTGTTCAGATCACAGAAGCCAATTTGATTTAATTATATTTGTAATATATTCAAAATCATAACTACAATAATTCATGGCGACCATCAAGTGATTTTTAATATACAACTTATAAACTGGAAAAACGATCGTCTAAGGATTGATTGAAAACAGATTTCTACCATTTGCAAAGAAAGTTAGGTCGGAAGAAGTCCCACTATTTAGTGGAGTATCCAAACTATCGAGAAAAATAAAACTGTGTTGGCAAAGTCATATTGAATTTGTACCCAAGCTAAATTACAAAGGGAAATTCGTTATTGGCCATCCTGTGAAGAGAAGACTCTGTTTCGTTGGAAGGTTGTTTTTTAAATAATATCAGAAATGAAATATTTTACAATCTCTTGTATTTGATTTTTTATTGCATTAATGAATTTCCAGTTCATTTTCTCCACTTTTGATTGGTTTGTTCTCTTTTCATAAGTCACTTATCCTTAGTTAGAAAAAAGACAAGTCCAGCAGCTAGGAGATAATTCACGGGGACAGTTGGATCATGTAGATAAATTTAATAATGTTTTTCATCGATTTATCGAAAATGATTAGTAACAATGATTAATAACCATGTATGTTTTTTAAATAATATTATCAACAGAATGTTTTTACATTTGTCCATGTAATTTTACTTTTCAAGTTGAAACAAAATGAAAAAAAAAGTGACAACCGGAAATGTGAGAATACATCGCGATTATTTAAATCCATCCGCCACCAAATGTTACCTCGAAACATAGTCAAGTGCTATGTATGACGAACTTTTACGGTGTATGTATGTGTTTTGATTTGTTTTATTATGCATTATGTCTAAAATTGATTTTGGATATGGACTAACAGCACAAAAGTGGAATAAATTCTTTTATTTTTTATTTTTATTTAAAGCTTGACAACATCTGCAGTCAAGCTTAATGGTAGCGCTTGGACTCACGTGGAGGTCCCAAGTTTGAGTACAGTGCTAACCCTTACGATTTTTTTCTTCCTCTAATGCTCTCGTTCGCTGATGGACAGTGTTCTTTGTACCGAGAGAACACTGGCAGGAGGCCGGAAATGCATTGAGAAGGCTCCGGGCACCAATGGCTACAAATGTTGATGTGCTTTCAATTAGAAAATAAAAGAATTTATACCACTTGTTTTTTCGACACTTTTTAACCAATGATTATATAAAAAATAACATATTCTATGTTAAAATTATTAATCCGTATTTCATTATCCATAACGCTTGATTCTCAATGCACAAGACAAACATTTCTTACACGAAAAGTCTCTGCTTGGGGAATTATAATCCAGGTACGTCGGAAGCATGCATCGGCCTCAGTAAGAATAAGGCTCCGCATTCTTATGGGTATCTTCATGAGGTATTGTAGGTGCAGGGGATACCTGACGAAGCTGGGCTTGAAGAATGACAGCATGTGCAGATTCTGTGGAGAGAAGGAGGAAACTCTAATGTATGTTCTAACGAACAGTGATGCTGCTATTTAAAGAAAACTCAGAAACCTGGGTAGTTACCAGAAGGAGGAGGGGAACATACCCTCCCTAGAGCCCTCCAGGAAATTAAGACTCCTTAGGGATCTTAACCTGATGGGAGTGCTGTAGGCGAGAGGCTCACCCATGGCACCTATAAGGGTGCTGTAGGATAGCCTACGTCACCGAGGGGCATAGCACAATCACAATTTGAGGAAATTAAAGTTCTGAAAAAATAGTGTAAATATTAAGAATAATTTACCTGACTATTTAGATAAATTAATCCAGTGCTGAGGCAAGTATTCATTAATTTAACTTTAAATACATTCAATGTAAACAAATAAATAATTTTAATTTTCACTTAATTTAAATAAACTTATTAGCAATATGTCTACTGTCACAAAAAGAAAAAGATAATTTTCCTCCAAAGCAAATTTACATCTATATTCACAATTAATATACATTTGATTTCGTTTGTGGTGACAAACTGGAATCTGAGAAAGATTTCATTTGCATATTGAGAAACAGGGGGGTAGCAGCATTGTTTAGCGCGCATGTGCAAACAAACTTTCCCTCACCACTAATTTTCTCTATCTAACTTGACCACCTGTTATTTGGATACATTTCCTAAAATAACGGAACAACACATACAAAGAAAAAAAAAATCCATCTAGTCATACTGAATCCATTCAATTATCTCACCCATTCGCTGAAAAAAAAAAAAAGAAATAACCAAACACACATACGTTCCAATAACCAATATATACTCACAGAATTGTATAAACATCAAACAATTCAAAGAACGGCTTCGATTTCGTTTGTTTTATTCTGAAAATAATTTTTTAAACAAATATATTTTATTTATTTATTTCTTTTTATGAAGGGTTTGTCTGATTGGCCATTTCCAGAAATTGTAAATCAATGTGCCAAAAAAGTAAGAACAAAAACCAATCTAAGACCAACAATAATTTCAAGCCAATAATCAATTATGGCTATTTATTTTAAAGCAAATTCCTCTTAAATTCCCTGCAAAAACTAATAAACCATTAGAAAGTTTCAGAGCTTGCAGAGTGTCAGTGATAGCCGGCCACATTTTGTGGTCATCGACCGGTTTCGGGCGTTCGTCCATCATCATATGTCTTGATAAACAGACTTGAGCAAAGCAAAATTAGACTGCATACTATTTTGGAAAGCGCTATATTATGACGTAATTGGATTAGAAAGAGGTTCTTTATACCTGACTGAGGTCATGTTGTTTCCATTTCATAACTTTTGGATATTTAGAAATGGAAACAACGCAACTTATATTACTTTTTGGAATATTTTTTTTTTTTTTTTTAGGAGATATGCAGAGCGATCTGAAAGAACTACTGTGACACCCGGACCCTTCTCATTGCACTGCCGGCCTCCGAGCAGTGTTCTCTGGCTACAGACAATAGTGCCCTGGACTATGAGCTGTAGAGAATCCTAGGAAGAGAAAATCTAAGGGCAGCATGCTGGATTCAATCCTGAATCTCCGCGTTGCCACAAAGCATCAATCCAGCGCAAAGTGGACAGGTAATGTTGCACTAAGGTAATCCTTTAGAGTAAATTTACTACACCACGAGATAATTATTTATACTAATCTTATTTTAAGTTATTCTTGGCCAATATTTTAATTATGAAAGACGACCTGTCAATTGTTGTCATAAAATAAGTTGCTGTAATTGATGACGTAAAATAATACAATAAAGTAAACAATCGTAAGATAGTATAAATAACTATATTGCAAAATCAAACTAATAAATGGTTCAGACAATTACCAAGGCTAACTAGGCAGGCAATCCCAACTCTGATTGCCCAATAAAAAAACTGCTTTACTTATGGAACATACCAAGCGTACCAATTTCTACTGTATCGAAACCCATGTGAACGCACGTTACTCCTATTGCTAACCTCATTATCCTTAAGGACTATCGTTCACTTTCTACCTAAAATATGTTCCTTAAATTCCATAAATCTAAAAATGCTTATCCTGAACATTTACAATTCTATTCCCGACAATACAAACAGGCAGGCTGAAAAGAACATTGCCTCGTAGAATAAATGAAGAAAATGGAATTGTCCTATTGGATCGCTTCTCTAATGCACATCACTATCATTTAATTTCCATATTTCAATGTAATGTTTTGGTGTGATGTGTGTATAGGTAGCTTGTGGCGTGAGCGTCTTAGCGAAAAGAGCTTGTAAGTAAGTTGGAGATAGAAGTAATAAGAATATAATCAAGAAAGCACCACTGATTATAAAATAAATATATTTTCTAAGTGGATTTAAATAGCTTTATAATAATTTCTTATAACGTAATACTGGTATATGTTTCCACCTTGATTTCTAGCACAAGTCTGTCTTTAAAAGAATCTCTTCTCTTTGTTCCTTTAATTCCTCCCCTTTGAGGAGAAGGGGTAATACAATGCCAGTAACTGGACTTCTTCTACCTGGCTGGCCCTTTTGCAAGGGTATGTCACATATTTTGATAATTTCGATTTATTTATAAATTAATATATTTTAATGTTTTGCATCCATCACATCAACATAACTATTAGTTGTATATTACTTTCTCTTACTTCTAGCAAGAGGAAGTATTGTAATCGTCCCAAAATTTTTTTCGATTTCAAGTTATCACCGGAAATATCCGTTTTGAGGTCCCTTAAGTACAAAAAAGTGATTTTTAGAAAATGTTCTGTGTGTGTGTGTGTGTGTGTTGTGTGCGTGTGTGTGTGTTGTGTGTGTGCGTGTGTGTGTGTGTATGAACAACATACTCAAAAACGAAAAATCGTAGAAAGTTCAAACTTGATATTCCGTTTAGGTATATCCATGGAATCTGACAGTAGGTAATCTGTCAAAATTCTTCAACCGGAAATACCACTTTATTAAATGGTTTTTCCACTTTCTTGCGATTTTCTCAAAAATAGCTCGGCTAATTTTTTTCAAATTTGTTATATCAACTACACATACAAAAATCTACAACTTTTATTTGAAAAATTTCTCTGGACAAACTCATTTAAGAGCACCTTTGTGGGAGAGGTGGGGCTACGTTTACCTTTCCTATTACACTTTATTATACAATTCTGTCATCTAAATAATATTAATTAGAATTATGTATGTTGTTGAAATTCCGAGTTTGAAAAAAATCGGATAACCGGAAGTGCGTTTTTAAGGAAATGTGTTTTTCAGTTTCTAGTATTTTTATTAATAATTTTAAACAGAATTTAACACCTAAATTATTGTCTTTAAAATACTATAAGCTTTCGCCTTGAGATTAGAAAGAAAAAAACAAATATAAAAAAAATTATTTATTTAAATACAACATTTAAAATACAACTTTTAAATAACACAAACAAAGTTTGGCATTATTATACAATATTCTTTCTTTTTTTTTAATTTATGGCGCGTCGACATCTATGATCAATGGCGCCCGCAGCTTTCTCAGTGTACTACCGGCCTCGTTACAGACAACACTGCACTGCAATGTTCTCTCGTTACAGACAACACTGTCCATCACCGGACGGACAGTGAGCTGTAGAAGCTCCAAGAAAGAAAAAATCTAAGGGTAGCACAGCTGGACTCCGGGGTACTTTTTTTTTTTTTTTTTTTTTTTTTGGGGGCGCATCAACTTCCAAGGTTATTAGCGCCTCCGGGTACTATTCTTAGTAAATATCCTCTTTAATATTAGAAACAAATCTGGTGTGAAACACTCACACAACTTTCTCTTACTCCTGTTCTCAAAATTATAATTGACAAAAGTTATAGAATGTGTACCAAATATAACGAAATTCGTCGAAAACTGAAAAAAACTGTTCAGTAAAAGCGCACTTCCGGCTTACAAATTTTCTTAAAACATGGAATTTAGGCCATCTATTTATTTCTAATTAATTTTGTTTGGATGACAGAATTGTATAATCAACTATGATACCACTTTAGAGGAAGCTGTAACCCGACCCCTCCCCTAAAAGTGCCCTTAAATGAATTTTCCCAGAGAAATGTTTTAATTAAAAATTATAGATCTTTGTATGTGTAGTTTATATATGAAGTTTCAAGAAAATCGTTGGAGCGATTTTTGAGAAAATTGCAAAAACGTAAAAAAAGCCAACAAGAATACTTCCGGTTGAGGAATTTTTACAGATGACCCACTGTCGGATCCCATGGTGATACCTAAACGGAATATCAAGTTTGAACTTTCTACGATTCTTCGTTTTTGAGCTATGCTGTTCACATACATACACACACAGACCATTTGCTAAAAACCACTTTTTTGGACTCAGGGGATCTCAAAACGGATATTTCCGGTGAAAACTCAATATCGAAAATTTGACACGACAATACTTCCTCTTACTAGGAGTAAGAGAAAGTAAAAATAATTTTCTACTTTACTATAACATTTTAAAAAACACATCTATGTAAAACAGAAGTAAGTAGTCAATCTCATCTCACAATTTTCTTACTAAATCTCATATTTTATAAATCACTATAACAAAATTACATCAATATGGAAAAGAATAAGGACTTATTTTCTAAAGTTATACATACGTTTTCTCTGATTTTTTTTGCTTCAATTAATCTTTTTTGTTGAGGTAAATTTAAATAAATTTAGAAACTATTACACAGTCCATGTCAAAATTAATTCGAATGGTCAACTCTGCTTTTATAAGATCAACTCGCATTTTGTAACTGTCCTCTCTCCAGGATGCATTCATGTTGAAACCATGCGTTCTACAAATGCATTTCTGGCAGGATTACTTGAATCCAGGCCCACTAATGAACATGGACCTCTCATTGAATTCTATAATTCTTATCCTTTGGCATCCTCCCTAATATCAACCATTATCTCTGTTATGTCGGGCAGCATTTATCTTCCTGTAATCCAGAATCTATTTAGTAACTTTATATTGCTCCAACAATTTTTTTCACCTTGATGAAAAATGCCCTGCCCAGTTCCAACGATTACCATGATGTCCTCACTACTGTTTGCTTCCTTATAACCGTGTTTCAGATTTTGTCATTTCGACTAATTTCTAGCTTGTATCTCACAATAGGTTTCTGAAGTCTCTTCATGTTCCTTTTTTTTTTTTGTAAGTGTGCAACATTAAGTGCCAGGTAGCATACAATAGATAGTGCATGCTACATCATTCTAAAACCTGGTTTTCTAATTTTATATTAATAGTCTTATTTTATAAACACTATAAGAACCAGTATTTTCTCTAGGAGTGCGTAAATCCCTTTTCTATTACCTACTTTACGCATATTATTCAACTACTCTAAGTTAACTATTTCTATAACCTATCATAATCATATATTGTAAATACGTATATTATCATTAATTTTGACTTAGAGATAGTTAGTAGGGCAGTTTGTCATTATTCTAGCATGCTGCATGTAGTACCAAATCATCAGCAAATCTCAGACTATTGAGTATTTTCCCTTCGATAGTAATACTACTACTTTATCATCTGGTATTTTATCCGTCGTAGCATGCATTATTCATTTTCTTCCTGACCGGTTTCGGATTTTCATCCATCGTAAGAACAAATTCACCAACATCATATAGTGAGTTCACTTCAACGTAATGTTTCTGTTACACTCACAAACTAACAAAACTAAAATCTCTCTCTCTCACAAACAAACCAAAATTCTGTCTATTTAATTAACCCCCTGAAATCTGCTCCATCTGTAATCTTAATATTTTAGAAGATCTGTACCACTTAATTGTTGTCTGTCCAATATTTTCTCCTATTCGTAACCACTACATCCCTTTTGTTCCAGACCAGTTTCCCACTATACTTTTCTCAAACAGTGACTCCCAAATAAGGAATCTCTACTATTACATTACAAATTGCCTTAAAGTTAGATCTTTTATTATAAATGAATAAATATCTAATCAATAGAATTAGAAATACTAATTATTCATTATTACATCAATCATTAAGTCACTCTGTTATTATTGAACTTGATACTTAAATTAGAATATATTCTTTCAGTATTGTTATTAACGTATAATTGTTAATATTATTAACTTATAACTTGCGAAGTGCGCTGATTTCTCCTTACGCCTTCTCAAGCAAGTTGCTTTTTATTTTTTATTTTCATTTTGATACACATTTTTATAATCATATTGCTCCTTTTATAATGCTTCTCATTATTTTCTTATCTACTTACATTGTCAGAAATCAGTAGATTTTCGTTTACTTATGTATTTTTCTTTACTTCTTCTAAGTTATAACTTTGGTTTATTGTAAATTTTTGGGTTATAGTTTTTGTTGTCATAGGATTGATGCTATTCTATCTTCACTGTTTCTTTATTTGTAGTTATTAATTTACTAATTTAAGATCTTATGTAAATATGCTGAAATATAGCCTGACTCTTTTGTATGGGGAGTTCCCCAAAAGCAAATAAATATACTACTACTACTACACTCACAAACTAACAAGTGTGAGTGTAACAGAAACATTAAGTTGAAGTGAACTCTCTACGCGAACTTGGTGAATTTGCTTTGACGATGGATGAATATCCGAAACCGGTCAGGAACACTATAAATATGCATGCTACGACGGATAAAATACCAGATAAATAATATTAAATAGAATGAAATATTTTGTTGACTTTTTTTTTTTTAAATTTAAGGCGCGTCAACATCTATGGTCATGGGCGCCCGGAGCCTTCTCAGTGAGTGTTGAAATTTTGAGTTTGAAGAAAATCAGATGACCCGTTGTGCGTTTTTACTGAAAAGTATTTTTCAATGTTCTGCTATTTTTCTAAAACGACTCCGACGTTTTTCTTTAAACCAAGTATGTGAACTACACATACAAAGAGCTACAACTTTTATTTGAAATATTTCTCCGGGTAAACTCATTTAAGCGGGCTTTTAGGGGAGGGGTGAGGATATATATTTGTCTCTGAAGTGCTATCTTAATTGATTATACAATCCTAACCATCAAAAAAAAAAAAAATTAATTAGGAATAAATGGATGGCCAAAATTCCGTGTTTTAATGAAAATTAGTAAACCGGAAGTGTGTTTTTACTGAACAGTTTTTTTTTCAGTTTTTGTGATTTTCTCCATAAAAACACTGGCGAATTTCATTAAATTTGATATACTAACTGTCAATTTTAAACTGGAGTGAGAGAAAGTTGTGTGGCTGTTTCACACCAATTTTTTTTTCCTTAAAAAAAATCAATACAAGTGAAATATAAATAAATTGTTTATAATATTATGTCAAGTTTGTAATTTATAAATATAATTAAGCAAAAAATACAAGGATATTGTATATATTTAAATTAAAATTATGTTTTTTATGAATGTATATTTATATATTTTATATTCATTTGAAAGAGCTATTCTCTGCAATGTTATATATTCTAATGAATAAATGTGACCAGTATATGAATAGCTATTTATCACAAATGAACACTCATATATTTAATTATATCTTTTCATTCATTATATTCTACTAGTTACATTTTAACTTGTTTGCATGATGAATACTAATTATATCAGTGAATAATGTTTATACTGAAGATTCCACCTTTTATTTCATACTTTACTGGATTATGGTGGTTGGAATATTGATGTTTCAGCGATTAAATAGAAATTTAAGCATTTCTATTTTTTACGAAAACTTTTTGTATTGTATTTGTATTATTTATACTTTTATATGTACCGGTATTTTATCCGTCGTAGCATGCATATTGGTTTTGTTCGTAATATATATCCACATATATACAACCAACAAGTCTAACAGAAACATTTCTGTTGAAGTGAACTCTCTACACGAACATGGTGAATTTGCTCTGATGATGGATGAAAATCTGAAACCGGTCAGGAACAAAACCAATATGCATCTACGATGGATAAAATACCGGATGTTATCCAGCATTGCGGTCTCATCCACACTTTTATAAGTAGTCAAAAAAAATCAGAGACATTTTCAATGGTAGCCTGGTTCATTTTGTGGTCATCGACCGGTTACGGGCGTTCGCCCATCTTCAGGATGCGTTCTTCAGATAGTGTGACAACATAGACTTGCACAGAGCAAATTCAGTTTTGCACACTCCTATCGGTTTTGTTCCTAATACATATCCACATATACAACCAACAGGTGTGAGTCTAACAGAAACATTTCTGTTGAAGTGAACTCTCTACACGAACATGGTGAATTTGCTCTGACGATGGATGAAAATCCGAAACCGGTCAGGAACAAAACCAATATGGAGTGTGTAAAACTGAATTTACTCTGTGCAAGTCCGTGTTGTCACACTGTCTGAATTGCCAGGTTTTTCACCTCCACCAAGAGCGGTGGAATTCCCAACAAAGTCTCCTTACCAGCTGAACGCATGGTCCGGCACCGGTCATCACCCGACAAGACAAGCGCTGAATAACCTCAAGCAGCAGTCTAGCAGACTTATATTATCAATTAGCTGTTTTTAGGGCTTGGTCTAGCTCAAGGAGCTGTACTTGGTCCGATAATGTTCAATACATACACTCAGATTTGGGAGGCTAAACCTGGAAATTTAATTATTCAGTTTGCTGATAGTATTAATATATTCAATAGAGGAAAATATTAAAATAAAAAATGGAGCAGACCATGCACAACCTTAAGGTTTCGTATAGAGAAGTGGTGTAAATAAAAGGTTGTCGAAAAAGCCGACAGTATAGCGAAACAAGCCATTCAATCTGTGGAATATATTCCCGTATCTAGCTTAGGAGATTTCTAAAGTTCTTTAAAGAGACGCATAGCAAGAGCTATATAACTACGAAAAGGAAAAGAAGGTGGATATAGAGCCTAAAATCCCCAAAAAGCCAAGGTTTTTAGTACGGAGCGAGAAAGGCAATTTTACACAATAATGAATTGTGGTTTAATCATAAATCTCATTTGTACAAAGAAAAATCTGGAAGAATAAACTCATACGATTTAATGGAGAAATTTTTCTTTAAAACTGCAGTGTTTACAAACGTTAAGTTGGGTTTGCCATAGAAAAAGTTGGTAGGGTTACACACATCATCATCATTCGTGGTGCAACACCCACGTGGGGTCAAGGCCTCCTGTGGGAGACCTGAACGTCAGACATCTAGGAGTTACACTTGTAAACTTGAATTTGACTTGTGGAGGCAGCGCCTTCTGTCCCAACAAAGCTTAGAGTGTCTGTTGGTGGAAAATGCATCCTGAAGATGGGCGAACGCCCGAAACCGGTCGATGACCACAAAATAAAGCAGGCTATCATGGAAAATGTCTCTGATGAGCTTTCCAGCTCTGCGGAACCAAACAAACACCACAACAGTCAAAAGAAAATTTGCCTATTTCTATATTTAGTGTTATTCTTCTAGCCACGTATATTTATACCTATAAATTCTTGTTCTAGTCATATGGCCTTTAAATAGAGGGTAGACTGCACCCATGGGAACTGAAACCCCACGCAACTCAAATCCATACGCTAGAGCGCTATCGCTTCAGCTATCTAGCGGCGGACCCCCATATTTCTTGACAATAACTTTTTATACTGACCAGTAATTTTTGTTTTTTGCCACAAATAACTTTCGTAAAAATAAAAACAACATAGTAGAACCAGCTGGTGACCTACTTTTTAAAGTCAAGGTTATCTTGTGAAACGAGATGGGTTACGTTGATGAGAAAATGATACAATGAAAAAGAAAAAAAGAAAACGGCTAAAAAGTCTCCAGACTCTAGTCGCATCATTTTCAACTTTTACAATGGATAAAAACAAGCAAGTGATGGTTCCATTGGTCAGTGGCATTCTAATATTTGAAGTTTCCAAGCTTAGACTGAGAGAGAGAGAGAGAGAGAATGATAATGATAAAGTGAGATGGAATATTTGCAAAACAAAGATTAGTATCAAACAGGTAACCGGGAATTTTTAGAACAAAGGATTAATTTTCCCGAGTGATACAGTATTTATCATTTAATTTAAATTATTAGAGGAACTTATATTTTATTAAGCTGTTCAACTATTAATTAATATTCCGTAATAAGAATTCAATGCAAATTTGGTATTTGTCGCATTACTAAACATCGATAGTAGAACATCGAAGTAAGCTATAAAAAAAATTAAGGACTGCTCAAAAATACTGATTATAAACTGGATTAAGTTTTTCTCTTTTTCTGTAGATCAAACAAACTAGCGAATAACTTGTAAGAACTGTTTTAATAACTTTCTTTTAAGTTATCTTCTTGAAGACCAACGATCCAATTATTTTATTTCCCATCAAAGTTACAAAGAAAAGAATCTACTACTATTATTACTAATTCAATCTTAAAAAAAAAAAGGGCGCAAAATTTCATTTTATCCATCTTGTTCTTTGTATTATTTCTTTGTTCAGCTATAAAAAAAAATTATCGTATCTTTTTTGAAGTATAAAACTTTTTAAGTAGCAAACATTTTGATTATGGAAAATGTAAAATGGAAAAATAATAGTTTTGGAATATAGTTTTGTGAAAATTAGATAGTTCAAATAGTGTATTTAGTGATGGGGATAGAGCCAGGCACAGTACAATCTAGGTCAATGCAAACCAAGAGACAAAGGCGCAAGAATCCGTTAAATTAATATAATGCCACTTGGCCAACTGTTTTGTAAGAGAAGGCATTCTTTCGGACAGTCTGCATTCTGCTTTCAAAGCCAGAACACTTGCTTTAGGAATCGCTCTCTTAAACTCATGGCAGTGTTAGAGATTTGCCTTTATTCTAGATCATTTATTAATATAGTTTTGTTACAGAGGAATAATTTTAGGTTTTGTTTCAAGGTCCTACACCGAAGCAGAACACTTGTTTTTCGCTCTCTTAGCATCAGTGCATATTAATAAGTTTATAATATCTTGCAAATAACTTGTAGTTATTAATTCAATAGAATATATTTATTGTTAGCAGTGGTGACTACCTTGTTATTACTAATACTTCTCTCTTAAATATACATACTTACAAGCCCTTTTACATCACCGCTCACGCCACACAAGCTACAAACACACATCACATCAATAACATTTCAAAAACAATATTTTCAGGATGTTAATGAATTGAAATAATTGGCTCGAACTGTTTAATGCGAATATATAAAATACACTTTTTATACACTGAATCCTGTCTTTGGATATAAACTGATACACAATTCGAAATATTAAACCCCATCTAATAAATTATTACAGAATGTATTTACAGCGATACGCAAAATCAAAAGGTGTTGCAAATAAGCTTAAAAGAAAAAGAAAAAGAAACTTTATATTTCCTGAAAAGTTTTCATTCATCACCTAAGACTTATGAAGCATGTTAAAAGTTCTCTTAAAATGGTCGGTGTTGGCAAAGTTGGTAAGCCAACTACTTTCAGCGCCACTTCGTCAACAACTTTGTTTCTCCCTTATAGACTTAGTTATACTTCAAACGGTTCTCTTAAGATCTACAAGGTGGGAAAACCGTGGGATTCAAATCTTTGTTGAAAATGATACGCAATGATAATAGCCAATTCACCCAAAAACAAAAAATAGTCAATTTCTGTTTTAGGTTCTGGAACTACTGCGCATGCCAGTTAACATAATTAAAAATTCTTGTGTGAAACACAAGACACGGACATTTTCTTACTGTAATTTTCTAATCGACTAGTTTCTTATAAGTCGTAACTTTTGTAAACACTTATTTTTGGTAAGCACCAAGAGATACATTGCACTATAACATACAGGTCAAGAATAACGCCACAGTTTCCTCAGAATCACTATAAATTCAATATTCCTATGAAGGTTTCGAAGATAAATAAATTATTTCGAAAAAATTTGGAAAAGGAAACACACACACACAAGATACAGAAAATCTTAAAGTATGTATTGCCGATGAAAAAGTAAATTCAGTTTTCTTAAACGATGGCAATACTTTCTCTTATGGGTAATAAGAGAAAGTAAAACATCTGGCGTGAAACACTTACACAACTTTCTCTTACTCCAGTTCTCAAAATTATAATTAAATTTCATAGTTACTGTACCAAATTTAATGAAATTCGTCGAAAACTGAAAAAACTAATTAGTAAAAGCGTACTTCCGGTTTATTCATTTTCTTAAAACTCAGAATTTCGGCCAACAATTTATTTCTAATTAATTTTGTTTGGATGATAGAATTGTATAATCAACTTTGATACCACTTTAGAGAAAAACATAACCCAGCCCTTCTCCTAAAAGTGCCCTTAAATGAATTTTTTTCAGAGAAATGTTTTAAATAAAAGTTGTACATCTTTATATGTGTAGTTTATATAAGTAGTTTCAAGAAATTCGTCGGAGCCATTTTTGAGAAAATCGCGAAAAAGTGAAAAAAATCATTGAGTAAAGTGGTAAAGTAAACGCACTTTCTCATGCTTTTTTTCACAGTTAGAAAGATTCTGCCTTTTTTAGAAAAGCTTTCCAATCGCCTGCAAAGACACGTTCGTCTCTACAATTCATTGATGCCGCTTCTTTAGCAGCCTTGTCGGCAGATTCATTATCTGTTACCCCCACATGACCGGGAATCCAAATAGAGGAGACTTCTTTATTTTCTCGTAGGCATAGTTCTAAGAGCGTATGTTTGCACTGAATTAATAAACTATCGGAGTCCCGATTGCCTGTCATCTCCAGTGAGCTCCTTTAATCGGAGCAAATAATATATTTCTTAGGTTCATTGTAGTTCCGAATATGTTCTAGGGCTTTGTATATAGCGAATAACTCGGTTGTAGATATGCTTAAGATATTGCTTAATAGAAGTTGTAGCTCTTTGTATGGGTAGTTGATGTACCAAGTTAGAAGAAAATCGTTGGAGCCATTTTTAAAAAAATCGCAAATAAGTAAAAACAAAAAAACCTTGTACAGTGATACTTCCGGTTGAGGAATTTTGACAAATAACGTACTGTCTGATCCCATGATGGTTACCTAAACGGAATATCAAGCTTCAACTTTTTACTATTTTTTGATTTTGAGCTATGCTGTTCACATACATACATCATACATACTTTTTTGGACTCAGGGGACCTCAAAACGGATATTTCCGGTGAAAACTCAATATCGAAAATTTGACACGATTACAATACTTTCTCTTACTAGGAGTAAGAGAAAGTAAAAAAAGTAACATTCTATTCTCGAGAAAGAAAAATTGCACTTTACGCAATGATTTGATTAATGGATATTATTATATTATCAACAAAATTTTTTCTCAATATTTTTAGATTATTATTTTAATATTACATTTAAAAAGTCATTTATGAAATCATAATAATATATTGGTTAAAGTTTTTTCAACAGCCTTTCATCGATGGATAAAGACTTAAATACGAGTATAAGCTACCATAGAATTCCATATTCCTACCTGAAAACTAAAGCTTTGGAAGAATCTCTTAATGAATGGGATACATTTTGGCAGCACTCAACTAAAGGAAGGTATACTTACTTCAGTTAAACACAGGGTTAAGTAAGTTTTATCAACATCACCAATTCACTTACTGCATTTCTGTCAAATTATTGTCCATCTAACTGCTACGTCAATAGATTTCATTTAAGAGCCAATCCATTTTATCCCTGTTCATCGTATAAAATCCAAGGTTTTCACCACATACTACACGATTGTCTATTACATGAAGCAGAGAGATCCAAACTGATAGAATCTATTGTCTTGAAGGGTTGCAGCTGGCCACATCCAGAGTTTAAATTAATTAGGGAAGAGAACACATTGACAGCTTCGAAATTTTTACCCACAATGCAAACAATAAATTAAAAGTGTTAAATCTTTTAGTTTACGCCTGGTTAAACTTATGTATTTTCTTTTGTCTGATTTTCTGTTTTCTGAAGCAATTTCATTTCTGTTTTAATTATGTACATTATTTTCTCTATTTTTGTTTTTTTTCTTTTGTTTATTGTTTCATTCTTTGAATTGTTAATAGCTAAGTAGTTAATTATATATATATTACATGTAATATCGATTGATGAGACATGTAGATTTCTTACAAAAAAAAAAAAATAAATAAAAAATAATAATAATAATAATTAATAAAAAAAAAACAGCCTTTCGTTCGTCTAAACAAATTTTGATCACGGGGGGGGGGAAATGGCGATCTTATCCTTTTGTCGTTTTTGTAAATAACTATTTTATCCCTCTCTCTTAAAATTGCAATTGAATTCACTAATTTTGATGGTAAAATGATTGCATTATTATATTATTGCAGAAGAAATTCTTTTCGGTCACGAAAACTGTATTTCCTGTGTATTGACAGTTCCAAGTGTCCGTACAATATTATATTAACTTGACCTAAAGAATCAGCAGAATGTAAAAAAAAAAAAAAAATATGCTAAAACTCAAATAATTTGAACCGAATTTAAAAGACCATTAAAATCGGCCAATTAAAAATTTTTTAGTTACTGAACAAGCAAAGCAATGTATGGAGATATAATTGTTTAATTATTATTTATTTTTTGATGATTCAGCTGAGTAAAATGCATATATTGTTAAATCATGATATAACAAATGTATCTCAACTGGTGGTAGTGTTAGGCTTGAATTTTGTGGTAGAGTTGGTAGGGATGGACCTCAAAGCAAAAAAGCAATGCCTCGGCCCCATGCTATACAGAAGCATCTGTCGATAGTCATTAGGTTTCCTATTAGATTAGTTATTATATCTGTGTATGTTTGTTTTTATGTGTTATATTTGTGCATATATATGAAGAGAAAGGATGGCACATTTTGTAATCTGACCAGCTATTTGACTAATCATATTTAGCATTTATATTTGTTTGATTCAAAACAAATTTATTTTTGAAATAGAACAGTGTACAATAATTATAAAATTTATATTCAAAATAACTACAAAACAAAATTGAAATGTTCTAGTAATTTGCAATTTATAATACTAATTTTAAAACCTATGCATAATAATAATATATGCCTGTTCGATATTCTGGCTGATAATGTGATATACCTGGAGCATTTATGCTAGAAATATTCATGTGGAACATTTAGCTGGTCCAGATATACTGTTATTCTAAAATGTCCATTGGATAACTATAAAGTCTGAACCGACAGAATAAATATATTAATTTATTTATTTTTTTTAATTTGGAGGAAAAAATTTCAAAATAACCTCATTGGGAGACTCAATAAGAACATTTTCCAAAAGTGGAGGCTACCATCATATTGATACTTCGTCTGTCTGCAACTCAGGTAAAGATGAAATTCTGGAGCACCTGTTAATCCAATCTCCTATTTATGAATAATTAGACAACATCACCTGTCAGTAATTATTGTCAGCAAAATCAATTGAAGCGAACTTCTAATTATACCTAATAAAAATCATTTAGATAAAATATAGTTTTGTTTTTTTATTTATTTATTTATGATCAAATTACATAAATTGCACAAAAATAATGTTCATTAAATCATATAGCCTAGGGTACAGTGACCGTCAGGCGATACATGCAAGTATATACGTAATATATAAATAATAAACTTATTTAAAAATATCTGATAAATTATCAAAATAAATTATTGGATAAATAATTTCAATAATTACTTAATACAACTATAATAACCAATATAAATACTGCATTTATTTCCATTTATTTATTAATTAATAATTTGTCACAAATCTTATATTATTTGCAATAAACATAACTAAATCCCATGAATCAAATCAAATAGTAATATGAAACAATCAATAATATGAAATAATTCCGAAATGACATATTACATATGTAACCTACGCGTAGTATTATGCGTAGTGTAACCTGCTCAGGAATAACCCTCACGCTAGTAGTGACCCAGGCAACCAATATTATTCTTTATATATATATATATACATTTTATTTATTTATTTTTTATTATACTTATATTTTATTTCACATATTGTATATTTTAAATATAAGAACTTATGAAAACAAACTCTACTGAAATAACAAACAGAATAATACCGGTGGTCCATGTACAGTTTTCAAGTACAGATTGTCTATATTTGTAAGCACATCGTAAATAGGCAACAATTTGAGACAAATTGTGGCCATTCAATAGTTTTAACATGCTTTCCTAGAAATCTTATCTTCCCCCAATATTTTCAATCTATAATTTCCAAGAGCAGGACATACCACCAAAAAGTGATGGAAGTCTTCCTTGAGCCCCACATTACACAATAGACAGCCCGATGAGAACTCAGATATCCATGGTTTACATCTTAAATTAATCATTTCTGATCTTACTTTTATAATTAATTAGCAATCCAAAAAACTCTGAGTTGTTAGATAGTGGTCACCTGACCACTAAAATATAGTTATTTTATGTCAGAAGTCCTAAAATTAAGATCATTTTGCTTTGAGGAATAGTTTATCTATAAATAAATAAATAAATGTTTAGAAAAGATTTACCTAATGTAAAACAGTAATAATGTACAGTAAAGTTAACGTCCAAAAAAAAAAAAAAATTGGAATGAAGACCTGGGGGTAACAAAAAAAAACACCAACAAGAAATAACAAACAGATAAACCTCTATGAATTCAGATCTTGAATTACAATGCCCCCAATGCAGAAATATTTAAACCCTTCGCAAAGAGCTTAGAGCAGAATAGGCTTGAGGCTATCTGGACCCCAATCGGAAGTAATTATGGCCATTGAAAAAATACAGCAACAGATACATGCTCGAGCTTTTATGACAAGCGGACGGACCTTATGGTCGGACAGCAAGTCCGTTTCCATGAAGTCGGGTGTCAATTTTCCAGGTCGGAGGACCTGTCATGCTCAATCATGTCTTCTATCCAGTCATGCTTAATTTTGGAAGACGAGCAAGGCAGTGCACAGTATAAATATACCATATCTATATGATGAACCTTTTATTTTCAAATAGATAACTGTACTACTGTAATTGTTTAAAATTGCATCTATCAACTAGTGTTGATTTTTTAAATCAACCTGTTTCTTAGACCTCTCAACAACAACCCTATCGAACCCTGTGATTAGGTCAGTCAATCAGTCGAACTCTACACACAACTTATTGAAACCAAAATAAATCCATTACATTAGTGAATGTGAAAGTTGGTGTCCGTCTTACTAAAAAATTAAATCAGTTTTAAATCAGAAATTTCATTCAATATTTTCTAATCCCACTTTTGTTATTTTTCTATTACAAAATAAATCTGTGTAATATTAGCGATGAAACTGATAAGCGTAGAAGGAAAGTTTGTTGACGTGCCAAAGAGAAAAAGATCTTCATGCATACAACATAGATAGAGATGGTTCCTTATTAAGCAGTAATTTTTGAACATGCCCTGTTAAAGTGGACTTGTCACACTTTATAGTTAAGTATGTTGTTCATTTAATTTAGCTGATATTTCAGAATTTGGAGGCAAGCGGTATTAGAAGAATAAATCAGATCAACTGGCATGATAATTTTAATTGAAGTAGCAAAAAAATATTAATAAATTTGTATACGCTATTCTTAAAAAAATAAATAAATATAAATCCAGCTCTCTCAAGAGTTACTGCAAAATTAAAATCAATAAATCTATCAAATTTAAAGATGTGCTTGTTATTTTCGCTGCAAGATTTTCAGAATTAAAGCTTAAACGGTGTAATAAGAACGGGAAATGACCATATATTCAAAATTTATATTTTAAACGATTTACTAAAGAAAATGAGAAGGGTAAATAGAGAGCGTAGAGCGACCGAGCGATTAGTGATGAATGGTAGAATGGTAGAGTTGACTGTATTAGTAAAGAGTTTTATGGCTGTTATGGATAAAGCTGGAAAGTATCAGAGACATTTTCCGTGATAACCTGCTTCTGTTTGAGGTCATCGACGGGTTTCTGGCGTTCGCCCATCCTTAGGATGCGTTTGTCAAACAGTGTGATAACACAGACTTGCATAGAGCAA